>JAMWYP010000034.1:44204-256704 GCA_025563575.1 Acacia pycnantha | reverse complement strand
AAATTGGTGGCCCTTTGAGATCTATTTGGCTTTTGCTAGCTTATATGTACGTAATCGATTTGTTAAGTTCAAGAACAAGTCTTATGCACCTGAAGGTTTTATATATCATTGTATTACTCAGTCATTGTTCAACTTCTATGATTCTACATTAATCTCTTAATTATACTCCCTCCAGTCTTAATTATAGAAACTATTTACCAGAATTTAGAGAGATTAAGGAGAGAAGTTAAATTAGTTAATTATAATTATTTTCCGAAAATACCCTGCTTAAAATTGAAAATTACAATAGTCGGAGTATATGATAGTAGCATTTTCAAATTAAATAACGTTGGTGGTGAGCAAGATGAGAATTAAGTTACTATACCGTTACATTTAAAACCGTCCTAATATGATGGGTCAATTGCATCATTGGAGAAAGGTTGATTTTTCCAGCGTCATAGCCGTCCATTATCATAGTAACTTAATTCTCATCTTGGTCCTTTGACTCTCCGTGATTTCTATGATGGTGGATGAATTTCTCTGTGGCTCTATTAATTAGCTCATAATTGTAAATATATTTTTATTTTTTGACAGAGTTAAAGTTTTAATGGTAGATGGATTTTTTTTTCTTCGTGTACTTGAAGGAAGCTGATCGATCAACTTCAATTTTTGGAGTGAAAAATAAAATCTAATGGTGCTCCTGTGAGAGAGAGTTGGCAAGCTAATTAGAAACAAGAGAGGTGGGTTCAATTTCAATAGATCTCATCCCTGTGGATTTCACCTTAATTTCTTTTGCAAAGGAGCTAATTTAAAGGAATTTTAAAATTATTTTATTTTAAAATGAAAAGATAAAGTAGAATCTTTCACTTGATATAATATAAACGTGTTGTTAAATTAATTATTTTATAAGAAAAAACAGTATAATTAAAGTGTATATGACATTAATGAGTTGTAAACATTATTTACTTTATAAAATATATAGGTGTATTATTAAATTATTATTGTCTTTAATTAATATTGAAAAAATATCAATAGGGGTATTTTAGGAAAAAATTGATAAAATTTAAAACTTGGTTTTATAATTAGGACCAAAACCAACTCTAAAATGTGTTCCTATAATTAAGACCGGGGGGAGTATATAATATAATTACTTGATGTACACGAAGAAATTATTATCTCTTCTCTTTAATATAAGAATTTTTTAACTAATTTAGGAAGATAAAAAAAACTTAGTAAACAAAGTTTTCTTACTGTTTGTTGCTTAATAGTAATACACCTACTAATTAATTTTTGAAGGGATAGGATTCTAAGATTGTCCTATCTTCTTCGAATTGTACGTCCTCCAATTGGCTGGCCCTAGATTTTCTCAAGGGTTACGCAGTCATCCAACATGGATATAAAATACAAACACACATACCGATTGTTTTAAGCTTGATCGGGAATAGAATAAAAGTATAAAACTGATATTATTTCTTTAATATAAGACTCGGTTAATTTTTTTAAAAAAAAATTAAGAAAAAAAAATAAATTACTTTAGAGTATTTATGTTTATATTTTTTATACCAAACTAATTTATCTAACTTATAAACTGATATATAATTAAATAAAACATAACATATGTTATGATTAACTAATTTATTTAGTTTTATTAACCTCTAAAAAAAAGAGTCAACCAAATCTTATATAAAGGATCAAAGAGAGTAGCTCACTACTAGTGGTTTGAGCAAAGTATATGGTTTTCCAATTATGTCAATACGTGTACGGTATTATTGCAGATAACTGTAAAAAAATATAAAATTTTAAATTAAAAAAACAGATCTGATTGAAAAAATTATAAACTTTGTTTAAAAAAAAGAAATCAGATCTGATTGAAAACGGAGGAGGTGTCATTGACTCATTGTCGTGTTCAATGACGGCGAGAATCTAGGGTGGAAGAAAGAGAGGCTTTCAGATGGTTTCTTTTTAAAAGTTTATATTTTTTCAGTCAGATCTGATTTGTTTTTTTGGAGGCAAGGATCATGATAAAATAAATGTAATGAGCATTGTTGTCAAACTCGTGAGTTGACTCTCCGAGTTTACCATTTTTACGTTTCTAGTTTATCAAATCGAGTCGAGTCACTGATAAACTCGTGACCATTGTAAACTCGGTTAAACTTACAAGTTTATACACCGAGTTTACCGTTTTTATGTTTCAAAATTACAAAATCGTGTTAAATCACTCTTAAACTCGTGTTACATTTTTATATTTCATCATGCTCAGCGGCTTTATAGGTGAGTTTTAAAGAAATTTCTTTGTTAAATATGGTAAATTTTGAATATTGATGAATTTAATTTCAATTATTTGAATTTAAAATATATCTAAATTAAATTATTGTCATTTTTTATATTTTAATTATTTATTATACACTATTAATACCTATTTAATAGTGAAAGTAAACTCTTATAAATTTAGGATTCGAGTTCACGACCCGAATTTATGTCATTGTCATGAGTTTACTTAAACTCATAAGTTTGGCAACCTTGATAATAAGGACAACCGACAAAACTGCGGTGTATTTTGTCTTTAGTAGTACCATTCATTACTATAAATGGAAACATGAATGTATGGGGGAATTAATGAATGGACTCACTTTTCAACACATGCATGGTTCATTTAAAGAGCTGCAGAAAGCACATGCGAGCAAAGCATTATTCCCTTCTTCCTAAGCTTCCTC
The DNA here is from genome assembly GCA_025563575.1 of Acacia pycnantha. Lineage (NCBI taxonomy): Eukaryota > Viridiplantae > Streptophyta > Magnoliopsida > Fabales > Fabaceae > Acacia > Acacia pycnantha. The sequence continues at coordinate 254,011 of JAMWYP010000034.1, read as the reverse complement.
TGCATTCTACAACCATACCATCGTGCTTTCTCTTCCTTGTTCCATCACAACCAAAATTGTCAAACTCCCTTTTGTAAATGCTCAGATTTTTAAATTTTATTGTAAATATAGCACTTCCTATTAAAAATAATATAGAGACTTTTTTTATATGTGAATTTCTGTTGGGACTTTTTTGCTATTTTTTTATGGTCCATAGGACTTGGCTGTCATTTTTCCTTTGTTAAATATGTTGAGATATTTGCTAGGATTGTGTGTTAGGTTTTTTAAAATTCAAATTTAAAACCTTACCATATCTTGATCATATCTCAATTATGGCTTCCCTAACATTTCTTTACTTATAATATAGACACAGAAATCAGAAATGACCTGGTGACAGTCATGGTCAATTAATTTATTGCAAATTGATTATTATATTCTATTGCAATTTGGTGGCCCTTTGAGATCTATTTGGTTTTTGCTAGCTTATATGTAGGTAATCGATCGATTTGCTAAGTTCAAGAACAAGTCTTGTGCACCTGAAGGTTTTATATATATTGTATTACTCAGTCATTGTTCAAATTCTATGATTCTACATTAATCTCTTAATTATATATAATATAATTACTTGATGTACACGAAGAAATTATTGTCTCTTCTCTTTAATATAAGGATTTTTTAACAAATTTAGGAAGATAAAAAAAATTAATAAACAAAGTTTTCTTACTGTTTGTTGCTTAATACACCTACTAATTAATTTTTGAAGGGATCGGATTCTAAGTTTCAAAATGTAGCAATGTTGTCATATTCTGTCAAAAAGCTAACGTTGACCTTCAAAAAAATTGACGCTGATTGTTATATTTTTAACGAAAATGGGCAACATTACTACATTTGAAAACTTACAGGGCAACATTATGACAAGAAAAACTTTCAATGTAACATTGCTCCTAAGCGAAAACTTTAGGACAAATTTGCTACTTAAAACATTGTTAAATAAGATGCCCCTCATGCCTCAGGGCACATGTTTAGGAAAATATTTAAATGAAAAAAAAAAAACATAAGTAGGCTGGTTAATTAATTACCTCACTAGATAAACCTTGGATCTGAGGAGAGCGATGCTTCTCCCACAATTCTTTATTGTTTATTGTTTATAATTAGAAACATGAGCTGAAGTGTGTATAGAATGGGTTTCTAATGAAATGTGTATCCTCTGTTAGTTTGAATATTTGTTTATCAGGTGAAAAAATGAGTTCCTTTACCCTGAGTCAGGGCATTCGTCAGGAAGATCCCCTCTCTCCTTATCTTTTCATCATTATTGCGGAAGTTCTCTCCATTATGATTAGAAAGATCCAAGAGGATAAATTTATTAAGGGCGTCAAGTTGAGCCACAGTTGTCCCGATCTTACTCATAGTTTCTTTGCTGACGATGCTCTTCTATACACGCGTGCAAGTCAAAGCAACTGTAACCATCTGGCTGATATCTTGAAGATGTATTGTATTGCCTCTGGTCAGGTTATCAATCTTGATAAGTCAAGTATCCTTTTTTCTTCTAATACCCCTAATGATGTTAAAGATATGGTGGGAAGAATCTTGGGCATTCCTGTGACAGAGGACCGGGTAGATACCTTGGTATTCCGAGCATATGGGGAAAGACAAAACATCAGGCGCTGGCCTATGTTCGAGAACATATTGCTAATAAAATCCAAGGATGGGGGCATTCTCTTCTTTCTTTTGTTGGGCGTGATGTAATGATTAAAGCGGTTCTTCAGGCAATCCCTATCTATCCTATGAACTTTTTCAAGTTTCCAGTCAAGACATGTAGAGAGATTGGCAGCCTTATTGCTAACTTTTAGTGGAGCAATACTGTCTCTGGTGGAACTACACATTGTAAAGCTTGGGGGTCCTTATCTATAGCCAAGAGTAGTGGTGGGATGGGTTTTCGAGATCTATCTATCATGAATGATGCTCTTCTGGCTAAAACTACTTGGAGATTGCTTATGAGGCCCAACAATCTGTGGGCTAGGGTCTTGAAGAGTGTGTATTTTCCCAAAAGATGAATTCATGAAGGCACGTATAGGATATAAAGCATCGTGGTGTTGGTCTAGCATATTGGGTGGTATAGATTTTCTCAAGCAAGACTTGCGTTGGGATGTTGGAGGTGGCGCTACTATCAGAATCTATGATGATAAATGGGTTCCATATGTTGAGTTCCCGGAGAAACCCAAAAATTTAAATGATCATTTTGTTGTAGAGGGCAGAGTTTGTGACCTTATTGTCAATGAAAAGTGGGATCTCACTCCTATTGACCAGTATGTATCGTCAGAAGTCAAGAGTGCTATATATGAGATCAAAATCCCCTCTAATGGGTTGGTTGATAAACTAGTTTGGACGACTAGTGCTAAGAACGGTGTTATTCTGTGAAAGAGGGGTATCATAACAATAAAGAGAATATACATTCTGAGGGCAACAAGGCTGGGTCTTCTATAGTTATCACCTCATCCTGCTGGAAGTCCATTTGGAAGATCCAGATTATCCCGAGAGTACAGCAATTTGTCTGGCATCTTAAATAATGTTGTTGCTACCAATGATGCCCTTTATCGGAGAAAGAGATCCCAGAGTAACACTTGTCCAGTGTATTCTGATGTTGTGGAGACGGTGCAACATTTGTTTTTCCAGTGCCCATGGACTAGTTGTATCTGGTTTGGGTGTTCTCTTGGCACAAAGCTTGACGTTGCTAGTATATCGAACTTCAATGCATGGTGGATTCAACTCACACGTATGCCTCTCTTGAGTAAACAAAACCTTTCATTAATTTGTTGGATCTTATGGTTTATTTGGAAGTAACGAAATAATATGGTTTTTAATCATATTGATCCCAATCCTATTGATGTCATTGAATGTGCAAGGAAAAACAATTTTGACTTCGGGTGAACTGCGATAAAAGGCAGAGAAATCCGGAGGTTCAAAGGGTTGGTCCTACTCATCTAGTTTTCTGGTCCCCTCCATCAGTTGGCAAGCTCAAATATAATAGTGATGGGGCCTTTTCGGCTAATAAGACTGGCGCTGCTATCGGAGTTATTTGTAGGGATCATTTTGGTGATTTCAAATGGAGTTTTGTGGATAAGGTGAAATTCATCTCTGCATTTATGACTGAAGCTTTAGCTCTGAAGAGGGCACTGATGCTCACTGTTGATCTCGATCATGATAATGTGGTTTTTGAAACCGACTGTCTTTCCCTTCTTAAATGTGTTTATACTAAATATCCGGATATGATTGATTGGAGGAGTAGGAGCATTATTTTTGATATTATCCGTCTTTTGGTGACCAAGGTTGGGTTCTCTTTGTCCTTTACCCCAAGAGGGGGTAATCGTGTCGCTGACTTAATTGCAACAAATGTTTATAAAGGGGTGTGCTCAATCGGGTGGGTCTTACAACCAACACCTTCTTTGTTGTCACTTCTAGCCTTGGACTCCCAGAAGGCGGATGCCTTTCCTCATGATGCCCCTTTCCCTAATCACTCATTGAATGGTGATTGTTTGTAGTTTGTTTTGTTTTGTGTGTATTCTGTTTGATTGTAATTCACAGACTTATTTGTTCTTTTGTTGTTGTTTATCTTCTTGTTATTTTCCTTCTCTGATGTTGGTTTGTAATCTTTTGGAGTGTTAATACAAGTTTCCTTTGACCAAAAAAAGAAAAGTTAAAGTCCATGTAGTTTGACATAAAAATGTGTGGCAATTAGTGGGTGTGTTTTAAAGAGTTTGAAAATGAGCAAGACAGCGGCAATTGGTTTGATTTTCGTAAACAAAACGAATTGAGATTTGGTTGGCGTGTTTCAAATTTACAAAATCAATAAGGACATGGGCATAAGCTCCAAAATTTCCCAGCTTAACGTCATTTGTTAAATATGTTGAGATGTTTGCTAGGATTGTGTGTTAGGTTTTTTAAAATTCAAATTTAAAACCTTACCATATCTTGATCATATCTCAATTATGGCTTCCCTAACATTTCTTTACTTATAATATAGACACAGAAATGACCTGGTGACAATCATGGTCAATTAATTTATTGCAAATTGATTAGTATATTCTATTGCAAATTGGTGGCCCTTTGAGATCTATTTGCTTTTGCTAGCTTATATGTGCGTAATCGATTTGCTAAATTCAAGAACAAGTCCTGTGCACCTGAAGGTTTTATATTCATTGTATTACTCAGTCATTGTTCAAATTCTATGGTCCTACATTAATCTCTTAATTATATATAATATAATTACTTTATGTACACGAAGAAATTATTGTCTCTTCTCTTTAATATAAGAATTTTTTAACAAATTTAGGAAGATAAAAAAATTAGTAAACAAAGTTTTCTTACTGTTTGTTGCTTAATACACCTACTAATTAATTTTTGAAGGGATCGGATTCTAAGTTTCAAAATGTAGCAATGTTGTCATATTCTGTCAAAAAACTAACGTTGACCTTCTAAAAAGTGACGTTGACTATTATCTTTTTAACGAAAATGGGCAACATTACTACATTTTAAAACTTCCGCGGCAACATTATGACAAGAAAAACTTTCAATATAACATTGCTCCTAAGTGAAAATTTTCAGGGAAAATTTTCACTTAGGAGCAATGTTAAATAAGATGCCTCTCATGCCTCAGGGCACATGTTTAGAAAAATATTCAAATGAAACAAAAAAAAAAAAAAAAAACATAAGTAGGCTCGTTAATTACCTCACTAGATAAACCTTGGATCTGAGGAGAGCGATGCTTCTCCCACAATTCTTTATTGTTTATTGTTTATAATTAGAAACATGAGCTGCAGAAAGCGCATGCGAGAAGCATATTCCTTGTTAAATCAGCTGATCAAGGCAATTACATGATTGGGATGATCAAAGAAATTAAAATTTTTTTAATAAAAAAATTAGATCTGATTGAAAAAAATATAAACTTCAAAAAAAAAAACAGATATGGATCGCCAAATATAAAAATGTGTGACAATTGGTGGGTGTCTTTTAATTTTTTTTGAAATGAGCAAGACAGCGGAAATTTGTTAGATTATATTTTCGTAATAATTAAACAAAACGAATTGAGATTTGGTTGGCGTGTTTTAAATTTACAAAATCAATGAGGATATGAGTATAAGCTCCAAAATTTGCCAGCTTAACACGTCAATTACATTGTTAAATATGTTGAGTTATTTGCAAGCTGTGTGTTAGGTTTTTCAAAATTCAAATCAAAAACCTAACCATATATATCCTGATCAGCATCTCAATTATGGCTTCCCTGACATTATTTCTTTTCATATAGTATAGATACAGAAATGGCCTTGGGAGAAATTAAACCACAATGGGTGGGCGTGATGGTACAGCATCTCGTCCTTTAAGCAAGTGGTTGGGGGTTCGATCCCCAACTGTTGTGAATGGAAAGCATCTTGTGGCCAGCCCTTTGCTGCTTTGTGCGCTGACCCGGGGCGGAGGATTAGTCTCATGGTTTCCGGCTGTGGGGATACCTTGATTCACATCAAAAAAAAAAGAAAAAGAAAGAAATGGCCTTGTGACAATCATGGTCAATTAATTTATTGCAAATTGGTGGCCCTTTCACTATCTACTTTGGCAAAAGCCAAAGTGTATCAGACATTATTATGTTGGCTGCATATCTATTATGACAAGTCCTTTCTGCAGGCAAAAGTAGAAAGAAATTGGCAGGTGGATCTTTCAAAATCTTTTCACTAACTCTCTTGGATATTTCTGCATGGACAGTTACCCTAAACTATGCAAGTGAAATTAATGTAATATGAGATTAGTCTTATTTTGAATACCATGATTGAAACATGAGAAAATGGAAACACAAAACATGACAGAAATAATGAAAAGAAAATAAGTACAAGAAAATAAATAGATATTTACAAAGAGCCTATATACTGAGGGATAGGAATCAAAGTTCATGTAGTTCAACGTAAAAATGTGTGGCAATTAGTGGGTGTCTTTTGTCTTTTTTTCTTTCTTTTTTTGGAAATGAGCAAGACAGCGGAAATTGGTTTGAACAAGGACATGAGCATAAGCTCCAAGCTATGTATATCCTAACCATATATATCCTGATCATCATCTCAATTATGGCTTCCCTGACATTATTTCTTTTCATATAGTATAGATACAGAAATGGCCTTGGGAGAAATTAAACCACAACGGGTGGGCGTGATGGTACAGCATCTCGTCCTTTAAGCAAGTGGTTGGGGGTTCGATCCCCAACTGTTGTGAATGGAAAGCATCTTGTGGCCAGCCCTTTGCTGCTTTGTGCGCTGACCCGGGGCGGAGGATTAGTCTCATGGTTTCCGGCTGTGGGGATACCTTGATTCACATCAAAAAAAAAAAAAAAGAAAAAGAAATGGCCTTGTGACAATCATGGTCAATTAATTTATTGCAAATTGGTGGCCCTTTCACTATCTACTTTGGCAAAAGCCAAAGTGTATCAGACATTATTATGTTGGCTGCATATCTATTATGACAAGTCCTTTCTGCAGGCAAAAGTAGAAAGAAATTGGCAGGTGGATCTTTCAAAATCTTTTCACTAACTCTCTTGGATATTTCTGCATGGACAGTTACCCTAAACTATGCAAGTGAAATTAATGTAATATGAGATTAGTCTTATTTTGAATACCATGATTGAAACATGAGAAAATGGAAACAGAAAACATGACAGAAAACATGACAGAAATAATGAAAAGAAAATAAGTACAATAAAATAAATAGATATTTACAAAGAGCCTATATACTGAGGGATAGGAATCAAAGTTCATGTAGTTCAACGTAAAAATGTGTGGCAATTAGTGGGTGTCTTTTGTCTTTTTTTCTTTCTTTTTTTGGAAATGAGCAAGACAGCGGAAATTGGTTTGAACAAGGACATGAGCATAAGCTCCAAGCTATGTATATCCTAACCATATATATCCTGATCATCATCTCAATTATGGCTTACCTAACATTTCTTTTCTTATAGTATAGATACAGAAATGGCCTTGCGACAAACATGGTCAATTAATTTATTGCAAATTGATTATTCTATTGTAAGTGTATAAGACAATATTATATTGGCTGCAGATCTATTATCACAAGTCCGATCTGTTCGGCCGACAAAAGTAGAAGGAAATTGGCAGCATTATTAAATGTGGATTTTTTTTCAAAAGCTTTTGACAAATTCTCTCTTGGCCTTTTATTGCTGCGGTAATGACTAGAATGTTTTTCTCTCAAAAATGTATATTTACGGTGCAATATCAGACCCAATTCAATAGACAACTCATCTATGTTGTTCATCCTTCTCGTTGTATGTTTTGGCTGTAAATGTGCTATCATGCCTCATTTCATCCCTAGAAGTTTCTAATTCGTGAAGGGGCGTCAAAATTTGTAATGCTGCCAGACCAATCTCTCATTCATTGAATTCCATTTGGTGCAATAAAGGACATGAGCATAAGCTCCAAAATTTGCCAGTTTAACGTTAATTGTTAAATATGTTGAGATAAAATATATTCATTGGGTTTATTTTTTTCACTGGGTTTATTTCACTGTACACTAGGCTTATTCTTCCACCATGCACTCATGCCAAACAGGCTAAACATCATTAGAACCCACTTCCTTGGCCCCTTGGGAACCCACTTCTTCCACTTCCCATGGAATTGGAGATCTGACCCTTTTGCCCTTCGAGAGGTTGCTGTGAGCAGTGAGCACCAGTGACGGCCTCGATCTCCCAAGTCCGTCGCCGTCGATCTTTGAAGTCCGTCGCCACTGATCTCCATCTTTTGCATGCCCTGAGCTTTCCTTCCAGATCTTCATGGGCTCCAGTCGAACACGCATCCTTCAGTCTTCGCGGCTTCTATATCCACCGTTCTTTGCCGACGAGCTCTCCGTCCAGATCTTCATGGCCTCCAGCTGAACTCACGTACTCCTTCAACGTCGCCATCTCCGACACCCATCGTCGTCACTGTCTTCGTCAAGGATAGGATCTTTGAAAGGAGAAGTATGGAAGGCCATGGGTATGAAAAAAACAAAGATTTGGATTTGTCATGGGTAGGTCGATTGTGGTGGCCGGTGATGTTTCTTTTGTGGCGATGACTGATTTTTTTGATGGCCGAGGACTGTTCTCCACTAGTGGATTGGTGGTGATGGTTGTTTTCAGGAGAGAAGGCTTTTCCTTTTTTTTTTTCAAAGATAAGGGTATTTTCGTCTCTTTCAAAAAAAAATACGTATATTGGTTAAAAATTATATCACACTTCCTCATAACTATTTAGAATTGACAGTCTGTTAACTGTTGCAGCTATATGAGGAATCAATGCAGGTTCATCCAACATGAACATTATTGCAGATAACTGTATAAATTTCAAATTAAATAATAAACTTTTCCTATATATTATTATTAGTAGTTAACCATAACATGCACTTGTTATTTGTTACGTGTTAATCGGAAAACCTGATACCAATTATATGAAAAACTGTCTCTAAGTCTAATACATTAATTGAAACAAAACACACTCCTTTCTGATTAAACATAATTATTTTACTGCAAATTAATGATGGAACTATGGTAACATTTGAAAAGATTAGAGACGGACGAATGACTAAATTCTTATTCCATTTGATAAAAGCAAACGGTACAAACACGGTGCATTATTATTGCCTTGTTGAAACAAAATACATTCAAACACAGCTCGGAATCAACTTCATGAACACAGCGAGGACTTGTAAAACTACCAGGACAACGGGAGCCACGACGACGAACACCACCATCATGCATGACGCACATGACAAGTAGAAGAAGCGATCTCAACAGTAATGTCAAGAGCTTCTTCAATACTTGCCTTATTGAAACAGAATATATTCAAACACCTACAAACTTGATCTAACACTTGTCATTTTCTTAACTATAGAAAACCCTACCGCAGGCATGACAGCATCCATAAACTCAGAGTCTCTTCCCAGGGCCTCCATGATCTCGTAAGGAAGGTTAACTTCCGCATAAATGTCACCTTTCTCTGGTCCTCCAAACACAGTGACTGACCCATTCGATTTGTCGCCGGGGCCGGCCCGGACCATCACCGGCTTCCCCCATCCCAAGTCAACCGCATACACATTAAACCTGGGCGAACCACCCAGCTCCACAGCATCACCATACATCTCACTTATTGTAAGTAGCCTACGGTCTTCCAACCAAGACTTCAAGTGGCTCACTATCGTCTCTTCTGTAAAAGAATCAACCTCCTTGTTCATCTTCGAAGCAGCCTTACCAAGTCCCTCTCTGTGCAGCAGTTCCCCTGCGGTCATCCTCACGGTAGCATCAGAAAGTGCCATTCCAAAATAATGAGGAGGCAACGGTGGATTCAACCTCGGCCTAGTATCTACCACCACCTTGAAATTGACCTCTTCTTTTGGGTCAAAACCTTGGTTCCGAACTATAGCCCTCCAAATATGTGCCGAAAGTGCTTGCAGAGAAGATATTTTATTATTCGAACCTAACGTTGCGTTAGCTTTTGCTTTCAGTTCTGCTATTTTTTCCTTTGAGAAATGAAACGCCCTCTCTGGCGGCGGCGGAAGCTTTGATTTGAGCCTTTCCTTCTCCTTCTCATTGTCCTTCGGGAAACGAATGCGCATAGGGCGCTCAATACCACCGGGAAACCAACGTTCGAGCGTGGGAGGCTTGGACAATAAGCCCACACCACGTGCGATTTCAGACCAGCAAGTTACGAAATGTATAATCGACTTGCCGTCCGCAAGGGCTTGGTTCATGGAGACACCTATGAACATACCATCTACGAGCTCCGTGACTTGCACACCAAGCAGTGGCTTGTACGTGCCTTCGTAGTTTTTAGCGTCGGTAAGCGGAATAAAGGACCTGACAATGGGAGGAAGGTAATCGGGTCGAAGGATGTCTGAGGTGGTCAGGCCTTCAGCTATGGCGTGGATAAATAGTGCACCGGAGTTGTTGCAGTGAATGAAAACGGAGGAGGTGCCGTCGTCATCGTGTTCAATGACGGTGAGACGGCCGGCTAGTTGTGGGAAGTAATCTAGGGTGGATGAAATAGAGGCTTTCAGGTGTTGGATCACTGTGTCTCTATTTGCATGGGGTGGGTTGTGGTAAAGAAAGCCTATTTGGATGAGGTCCAATCGGAGGACTTGAAGATCCCATGGACCTAACTCGATCTTACGAGTTGAATCGCTGTTTTGAGACGCTAAGTGTATATAGTTCGTAGAGATAACTCGGAGAAAGCTTGCCATGGCAACAAGGATATGCCAATAATGCTATAACTCCACTTGCTTGGGACGTATTAGCATGGTGGCTATATATATAAGCCTGCTTCATATAAGGTGTGTTGAGAAATATATGAGGCGCAATCAATACAACAATCATTATAGTGAGAATTAAGAAAGTGTATTAAAATGAGCGTAGCATTGTTTTAGAATTTACTATTCATGCATTATTAGCATTATCAACAAGTATCCTTTTCATGTCACTAGCACATGTTTCATATTAATTCATTACAAATTTTATATTGGGTTAAGCCCGCTTGATAAAAATCACTAAATAATAAATATTAAATCTGGACGGCGATGAGACAAACTCTCCCTGCCTATCCAAAGGATAGGCAGGAAACTGGTTCCGCTTGATATGATAATGTATGTTAGGAGAGATATGCACATCTGGCACAGAAAAGAAAAAAAAAACGGAGATATATGCACACAAATAAATCATGATTAGTTGGGTGATCTTTCACCTTTATCCAGCATGGTTTTAACATCAGAAGTAGTTTCCCTACTAAACAAAGTGTTTGGCTGAGAAAGTCAATCAGATCTGTTTTTTTTTTTTTTTTTGGATGTAATATCAAAGTAATCATTTTCTCCTACTGTCAAAGCAATCAGATCACAAGAGTGATCGAACCCCAACCACTTTGGATAACCATCACGTCTAGTTCAATCAGATCTGATTTTGGATAGTCTAGATTTAGGTTTTTTTTTTTTTTAAATGATGATTTAATGAGGACAGAAGACAGTAGTGGGGTGTGTTTTGTCTTTCGTAGTACCATTTATTATTATTTAAAAAAAAACAACAGAGAGTTGGTTTAAATGATGATTTAATGAGGACAGAAGACAGTAGTGGGGTGTGTTTTGTCTTTCGGTCCATATTATCTCAACAACAACAACAGAGAGTTGGTATATTGGTGTAAGGCTCTGCTAGGTCTATATGGATCTCGAGTTCAAGTCACAGAAGAGACACCTATGTTGGGAGGAGCAGTCACAAACCCCAAACCGAATACAAGATGATAATCATAAAAATAAAATTATTGTAAGAACCATCTTGTGGATCATATTTGTTATTCAATTATTGTGATGGATCGTTTTGAAATTACAAATAAGATGCCCCTCATGCCTCATAAAAAAACGAGTATGGGAATTAAGCTCTGCCATAAGCACATGCTATATGGCTCACATGTGGGTGCCTTGCATAGCTCTTTAAATGACACATGAATGTATTGGAAAGTGTGCCCATTCATTAATTACCACTTAAAACCACCTCAGAAATTCTCCATCTTTACAATTTAATTGGGATGATGACTCAATATATCCGTCTATTTTCGCTTCATTAATACTCCCTCCACCCCTTAGTATAACAATTATATGGTTTTTTTAGAGAGATTAATAAAGCTAAATAAATTATATTAAATATTTATTTATCATTTTTTAAAAAAAAAAAATTCCTGGAACATAGATAATGATTAATTAATTTATTTAGCTTCCTCAATCTTTCTCGAAAAAAAATTCAATTGTCTCTTATTAATTATTATATTATAAAATATTTTAGAATCAAATCCTAGCTACCTCCTAACTAGCTCTTATGTTAAGACGGAAGATAGTATTTTCTATAAAATGAATGTTTCACTTTTAACAAATATTAAAAAAATTAAAAATAATTTCCCTTTGCTAATTTTCTTGAAATTTAAAATTAATAATATTTATTGTTAATTATTATATTATATAATTTTATAATAATAATAACACATAAAAAGAGAAAATAAGTCTATCTTAAAAAATATTTAAGTGATATTTTATATAAAATGAATATTATATTTTATTTAAATGTTCATCATGACCAATGTTGTCAAAAACGAGTTTCTACGTAGACACAGAAAGGGGTAGTAGAAACGTAAATCGTAGAAACGGCACGACATGCAAAGTTTCTACTTTCTATAAAAAAAACACAGATAAATCATACAAGAGGTGAGGTCCCGTTGTTTTTGCTCATCAGATGCATTAATTATCATGATACAACAATGTGGTGAGGTGTGAAGACCATAGGAAACTATGTTACAGGCATACAGCAATTGAAGAATTTCCAAGAATACTGACATACGAACTTCTTGTTTTGTTTCTAAAAAGTAGCAGCAAGATGAAAAGGAGGCCACAAAAAATCAATCAACATCCACAAAGAAGAAACAAGTAGGGAGGGAGCCAGTCAGCCAGATATTGCTTCAGTATACAAATTAGAGCACAAAAAACAACATGGTTTATACCACATACTAGATACACAGGGAATAGGGGAACAACTAAAGCAAATCAAGCAAGGCACGGTTTCAACCACATTCCAGATACACAGGGACAGGGGAACAACTAATTCCTACATTATGTTCGAATTTTACTAAAGCACAAACAAAGGAGACTAGGAGAGAGCACAAGCAAGGCACGGTTTCAACCTAAATGTTGCAAATAGAAATGGCAACCTGGTAGCTAATCAAATAATTGAGTAGAGGAAATACTAGAAACTGAAAGAAAGTGAGAAATAAGCACCTTGGTGATGCCGATGGTTTGGGTCCAAGCAGAGGAGCGACGACGCGACAATCTTAGGTCCGGGCAAAGGAACGAGCGTGAGAAATAAGCACCAATTGAATCCTTGATGTCGATCGGTAAACTTAAAATCCTCTCAAGGGCGACGCCGCGACGCTGATGGTTTGGGTCCGATGGATGATGATGGCTTGGGTCCGATGGATGACGACGGCAAGGGCGCAAGGCAACTCCAATCTCCAGAGGGCCACACTCAGTCGCGATACCGAAGTAGGAGAATAGGGATTTGAGATTTCAATTTCAACTTTCCCTTTTTCTTTTTCGTTTTTTGTGTGGTTGAAGTAAAAACTGTTGACTCGGTAAAAACGCACGTTTTTACCGAGTTTACGTCTTTACACGCCGTTTCTACCCGTTTTTGCTCCAGACCGTGTTTACTTGCGTTTTAGCACGTTTGACCTTAGTAGAAACGTAAAAACGTACGTTTTTACGTTTTTAAACTAGTTTTTGACAACACTGATCATGACTACTCAAATGGCCTATTTTCTGGTCTTTTCCTTCGGCCTTAGCGCTCACACACTACCTAAGCATTGGCCTTCACCCTAAAAGGGAGGATGTTCGATACCTGCTGGTCGATGTGAGGGCCTCATTGATGGGTGATCTATAAGTACCTCTGTAAGCGCTTTTTGAGCCTGAAGGCGTGCTCTGGCCCTGGTGGCATACCGGTTTCTACCCCCACCTAAACTTTTTTTCACCCAAAAAAAAAAAAGAAAGAAGTATTTAAGCACAGCCGTTTTTGTGGCAGCAAAGGAGAGAAGCTGATGCCAGTGAAAAGGGAGGTAGTCTTGGGAGGAGAGTAAAAGGGTGAAAGGGATTTTACCAAAAAAATAAAAAAGAGTGAAAAGGGAATAATTACAAGGCTTAAGAGGCAAAAATGCCCTCTCCGTTATTTGTCCAAACGGTGGCTACTTTTTGAATTAGTGGGCCCCATTTATTATTTTTAAAGGGTTAAGTAATAAATTTGTCTTAGAAATACAAGCTTATAAGCAATTTTTTCCTGAAAGTTTTTTTTAGCTCAATGTAGTCCCAAAAGTTTAAAAACGTAGCAATCTTGTCCTTTTCAATTAAAAAACTAACATTGACCGTTAAAAAAATGACATTGAGCGTTAACTTTTTAATGGAAAATAACAAAATTGCTACGTTTTAAAACTTTTGACGTTACATTGAGCCACAAAAAATTCTAAGGCAAAATCGTTTCTGTGCGTATTCTTCTAGAACAAATTTACTACTTAACCCATTTTAAAATTATTAAAAAACTCCCTTCGTCCTCCCTTTCACTCACTCCCATTATTGTCACCGGACAGTCTGTTTCTACTCAGCTTCAACTGCCCCTCCCAAAAGCTTCCCAAGGTGTTTAGAGAATCAATTCTTGTTTAGTGGCCTAATCTTGTATGTCCCAAGGTCTAAACACCTTGATTTATTGTACAATTATTGACCCAAAAAGCAAAAGATAAAGGTTTGGGATCGCTTACCTAATATTCGTAAATTGTATCCTCCTCTATTTATATATATATATATATAGCTACCTAATTGGACTATTATATCGGACAGAAACATTATATATGTATATATATATATATATATATATATATATATATATATATATATATATATATATATATATATATATATATATATATATATATATAAAGCAGAACTTTGCAGTTTTATTTGTAGGTAAGGTGAAATTAATTGGTACGGAAGTTCAACTATTGTTGACAGCCCATGAGAAGTGAAATAATAATAAGACTTGATTAAAACATACTCCCTCTAGTCTTTATCATAAAGTACCAATTAGTAAGTGTATTCGGTCTTTTTTATATATAAGATATTTGTTTGTTCATAAAGAGCATTAATTATTTGTTTCTATACATGCCCCTAATTAATAAGAGTAGTGGGTGAGAGTAATAATTAATATAATATTAGAATTTAGTGCAATTAGTAGGGATAATATTGGAAATTACTTAAATTGTATGACAACTTTATTGACTTTAATTGTTTTTATTGGTTTGTAAGAATGGTTAGTTGATATTTTATAGTAAGGATTAGAGGGAGTATTCAAATACTCCCTCCGGTCCTAATTATAGGAGCAAATTTTGGAGTTGGTTTTGGTCCTAATTATAAGAGCAAGTTTTAACTTTTGTCAATTTTTTCCTATAATACCCCTATTTATACTTATTATTAGGAGCATTTATATATATGTATGTACATATATATGTATATCTGTGTTTATGTGTGTCAATATATATATGTGTAGATATGTGTGTGTGTGAACACACACATATATAAACATATATGTGTGTGTGTGTCTATATATATATATATATGTGTGTGTGTGTGTGTGTCAATGTATGTAGATAGATCTATATGTATACACACATATATGTTTATATAGCAAGACCATTATTTCAATTAGAAAGTGTGTGGAAAGGAAATTAGATCTATATGTATACATATGGCTATATAAAAAGCAACTAATATACATATATACTAAACTAATATGTCATGGATGTCTAACGTAAGGCAAATTAAAAACACTTATAATTAGGGTAACTTGTGTCATTTTAAATTTATATAAGGACATTTAGGAAAATGAGTAAAATTAACTAATTTAACTCCTCTCCTTAATTCCCCAAAATCGGTTAAATTGCTCCTATAATTAGGACCGGAGGGAGTACCATACATATATTCATACACAGTAGTGAAACTAAAACTTGTACTGTATCAGAAATAGTTAGGCAGCACCACATGAGCCGCTGGATCTTTCTTCATCTTCCTCCTCTTGAACTGTTTGGACGCAGCAGCTTAGTTGCAAATCTGTAGGATGGCGATCGATGATGAACATACGGATTAGGGGAAAAGGGTAGTCATACTCATCACTGCGTAAAGGCTCTTTAAAGGTAATCAGAGAAAATAGTACCAAAGATAAAGTGAGAGAATAGTATTGTTGTATTCATTGAGATAGCTTTACGTACACCACACATGTCCAAGAAACAAGCTAGCCGTGAACATAATGTTTGGTGAAATATAAATACCTGCATATATATATACACGTGTCCCCATATGGGATCCATGTCGTGTCCATGCATGTATTCATATATTGATATATAGCAATATATGCATGAAAAAATGTGTCATTGGCCGGACAGGTGTTCTTTGGGTAGCTAGACCACAAGTTGGGGAGGAAGAAAGTGTACGTGATGCAGTGAAATTTCGGTTTTTTTTTTTTTGGAGACTGGTATATCTGATGTGCGAACGAAGGTCGGAAGAGGGGCGACAATGGAAGGAAAGTTTATTTCATGTTTACTTATTATTTTTTATTTATTTTAACTACTTTCTTAAGACGAGTAATTCGGTTATTTAACTCTTATATATAAGACCGGAAGGAGTACTACGATATGAGAAGTCTGAATGTCATAAGCATATATCCCTTGAAGAATCATACTAAGTTTGCGTCCGTATATATCCCTTGTATGCAAGCTTTATTTACTAACATTCTTTTTTAATGTTTCGGTTGATCGACACTGCACAGGAAAGAAGATTGTTAGTGTTTAGATGCAATCACATGAAATGTTATTTTGTATTTAAAAACGGATGAAGGTGGTAGAAACGTAAATCGTAAAAATAACAAAACGTAAAGTTTCTATTACTTAAATGTGTATGTCTATATATATATATATATATATATATATATATATATATATGTATGTATGTATGTATGTATAGGCATGTAAAAAAAATATAAATCACTACTTAAAATTTAATGAATAACTTCATATTTAAAAGATAAAAGTCACTCAACTATATAAAACATAAATAAAAAATACAAAGAGTTTAACAACTCCTACAACCAAATTCCAAAACATCAAAAAAAAAAAAAAATTTAGCAATTCCTAAATTATATTAGTTGATTCAAAGCAAACACACATCAACTTATATGTCTTCAATGTGCTCTTTTCTTATTCTTATAACAAGTTCATTTGCAAAACTTGGAATGTCCAAATAATGACCATTATAAGTTCCCTCACTTCAACTTCAACTTCAACATCTTGAGCATCAACATCTAAATTGTCTACATCTTCTCAATCTTCTTTATTTTCTACTATCCAATCATCATCGAATGGAAGATCATCAAAATTATTTGCATGAGTTTTGAGTTTTCTTTTTCTTGCCCAATATTAAATTGACCATCACAAAAACATTATTCTTCATAGTCTTTTGATTTTGGGGAGTGAAAATAAGGTTTTTTTTTTTTAAAGTAAAAACGGTCAAAACGCAAGTTTTTATCGTTAAGTTTCTAAACGTAGTTAAAAATCACTCATTTTCCCTTCCTCCCATCCACTAATCCGTCCCTCCTATGTCATCTTTCCAAAGATGAAGTCATCCTGATGATGTCATGTATTCACTTTATGAGTTTCTACCGATAAGTCCTCCTGTTCGGTGTTCTAATCGCATAATCTTAACTAATCTCAAAAATTCCTCGATGTCACCTTGGAGATCCATTATTTCTCTTGAGAAATGTTTGGATTAACAAAATTTATGATCTCATTAAGGGTATTTCATAGCCTGCTGAAGATTTCAAGGCAACCGCCGTCGGTTACGAAAATTACTTCGACTACTGTTAACTTCGGGACAAAATTACACTGATTCCTAATATGTCCAGTTGTTTTTTTCCTATAATCCAAGGATTTCAAGGTAGGATTTAATTTCTATCGGTTCTCATTTATCCTATTTGCTTTTTCAACAAATATCTTCTTACTTTTCCATTTTTTCTTCCAACTTGCAATGCTTTCACACTTGACACAATTCTCTCTCTCTTTTCCTTTTGATTTTCGAAATTGAAGGCTCTTTTTTGGCCAAGGAAAATGCTTCTCCACTTGCCAAATATCCTATCTTCAAGAGCTCCCATTGGCTTGTTGCAATCTTGGACTTTTCAACAACTTCTTAACAAAGTTTGCTACTTCAATTCTATTCCTATATTCACTCATACATAATCCACATTTACTCTCTCCTTCATTCAATCAATTCGGCTGCCCCCTCCCCCCTTTGTTGACTTTTCAATCCTTTTTAATATGTTTAATTATCTTATATTAGTTTAGGAAGAAATTCTCCCATTGGTTCCTTTATTTCTCAAGGATTATCTTTATGATTAATTAGGCTTTAGGGATCACATATAATTCATCTTATATTTTTCTTAATCATGTTTAATTAATTAGCAATTACTCTTATGCTAATCTTGACCATCCATTGGTCATTAATCTCAAATTAGGGGTTTTATATAATTAACTTCGGATATCACCTCTGTTCATATTTAAACAATTAGCAATTAATTACCTATTTAATCACTTACTAATTGTTGACAATTTTCTTAATTAGAACTAATCATTTCCTCACAACTATTGCACTGACATTGATAATTTATGCTCCATGCATAATATTAAAAATCACAGAGTCATTTAGGGTTCCCAAAATAATATTTAATTTTTCCTCATTATTTTCCAAGGAAATTAATCCCAAAAATTACCTAAATTAGAGACAACATACTTTCCTATTTTTAATAAATATTTACTTGCCTCTTAGGATTTAGCATGATATTCTCAGGGCATTTTATGACCCACAATTGCATTTAGGGATTTTTAGCTCTTTATTCATCCTAATTTCATGAGAAATTACCTTAGGAAATAAGATAAATTCTACATTAGTTTTGAGACCACATATTCACCTATTTCCAATAGGTATTATTTATCAAAATATAATATTCCAGATAAGTAATTATCCGGGTATTACATCCTGTTTGGCTTTGTCAGAAATGCCAGACATAACAATGTCAATATGTTGGTTTTGATTCATCAAACCTTTGGCAGCACTGAAGCACAACTTATGAATGCTTCCATCTTTCCCAATATGTCTAAGAATCCATTGTTTGTCCTTCCAATTGCTAAATCCTTCTCCCACAAATGAATCCCGACCACCCCTTCCATCACCATGCTCACAACTAAATAGATAACAAGGCAAGCAAAATATAGCATTTTTTGATTCACTATACTCCAACCAAGTGCCAAACTCATTATACCATTGAGGATTGAATCTACGCATTTTACCCCCAATTAAGGATTGAGGAAAGTTGTCAAGTTTTGGTCGATAAGGACCATTCGTTAGATAAATTCTTCGAATTATTTCCCTTTCTTGAGCACTATTCGCTATGCTCATAATAAGAAGTCTTTTACCCGGATCAGGAACATACAAATCCGGTGGACCTTCTACTGTTGGTTTGTTCTGAATTGAGGGAGTAGCACACTCATTTTGTTCATCTTCACATAAATCAATCACTTCAGATCGAGAACGTTTAGTTCCACTACTACTTGACTTTGTAAAAAAAGAACCTAAATACCTTTCCATCCTAAAAATTGGCAAATGACAAAAATTTATCCATTATGTGCATCAGGTTAGTAGAAAATATTTCACAAGGCCAATCAATCACTTCACAATTTCAATTGCTACATCAAAAGTGACAAAAATGGCAAATTTAGAGCACCACTTACTGATAACGTTGTACACAAAGAGCAACGAACACAGAGTCACAGTCCCAAGGTATGGACCATGTGATAGAGCAGGGCCTTCACAAACTGTATAGACACATGTAATAGAAATAGAAATTTTAAGAGAAAGAGCATATAGATGAAAAAGCTTCTCTCTCTATCATATAAAAAGAATCAAAGGAATATATCTTATATTTAAAATTAAAACCAACAATCCAACATGATCTTGATCCTACATTAAATAGAGGAGTGTTTATTTTTGCATGGCCGGGCCCTCATATTCCTCATTTACATTATTGCAAGCATTAATTATTGATGATGGAGTGGAGTCCTTCTATAATGGTGTCCACCCCCTACCCCCACAAACAGAAGGATCTGGCTCCTCAAAGAAGGTTACACATGGTGACATGGCACACAAGCAATCAGCTTATTATAAAAAACTGCAGAAGAAAGATCAACACTTTCAATGTGTCCATTCTATTAAGCTACCATGACATAAATGTATATATATAAACAAACCACTTAAATTTGATCTCCACATAATAATAGGAAACGATGCAATCATTAAATACCTCAATGAAACCAATTGCCTTCTTAGCATTTGTGATTACAATGTTGCCCATAATACACTGATGAGTCCATTGGTTTCGGTAGAACAAGACATAAGGATCTTGATAGGCAAAAGCACAAAATAACCTAAATTGACTTATTTAATATTTCCAGCACTCAGTTTGACAAATACAGCAGGGCACAAATAAATACAACCAATCATGAATTTAGCAACAAAAAAAAGGCATTTACAAAGCGCTTTGCACTACCGTTTCTCCTACAAAATTCACTCTCCATAAGTATACAACAAAACTTGACTTGTATAGAGTTCCTAAGGTTATCATTTTCTCAGATAAAAAAGATTGCTTTATCAAGACTTCTTCACAGATCATAGATAGTCACTGAAGAAAAAGCTTCTCTCTCTATCATATAAATAGAATCAAAGGAATATAGAAGGGGGTGGACAACTGAATTAAGGATAAATTACATCACAGACTTCTTTTATTAGTTGTGCAAAACGAAAGGTAAGAGACACAACAAGGAACCAAAAGAAAAAAAAAATCAAAATCCAATCTAATTACCAAAAAGGCATAAGAAATTTAATAGATAACTATGGCTGCGCATGACACATTACAGAATCAAATGGAAGGCAAAAAATGAATGAAAATGTTACAATAAGGCCAGCATTCCATCATCAACATTTTTTTTTTAAACAAAAAAAGGAACACAATTTCTCAACCTTTTCCCCGTAAGGTGAACTTGCAATTTCTCTAAGCGCCTTCACCCCTCCCTCCAGCGGCAACTTGGGAGGATCCGAAGAAGATGGCTGAGGAACATTGGAGGAAGAGGGAAACCCCGGAAATTTGAAAGCAGAGTGAACTCTAGGTGTGTTTTACAGAATGGCGAAGTGAACGCACAAAAGCATAAGAAACTTGAACGGAGAAAACTCACAGTGAACGGCGTCCGTGAACGACAAAGAAGAAGAAGAAGGTCCGATTTTTTCCGCCTCTGCTTGTGTCCGCCTCTGATTCACGATTAAGCCTCGTCGATTTCTGGCTGGAGAACTATGTGAGCAAAGAAGAAGAAGGTCCGAAGTTGGGTCTGGTCGTCTGGAGCGAAGAAGAAAAAGGTCCGAAGTTGGGTCTGGTCGTCTGGATATGCTACCTAACGATTATGCCATTTAACCCTTTAAAAAAAACGACATCGTTTTAAGGGGGGGCAAGTACCCCCTAAGTCTAATACCTGCGTCTGCCTCTGAATTTAGAGGGAGTATTCAATACCATACATATATTCATACACACTAGTGAAACTAAAACTTGTACTGTATCAGAAATAGTTAGGCAGCACCACATGAGCCGCTGGATCTTTCTTCATCTTCCTCCTCTTGAACTGTTTGGACGCAGCAGCTTAGTTGCAAATCTGTAGGATGGCGATCGATGATGAACATACGGATTAGGGGGAAAAGGGTAGTCATACTCATCACTGCGTAAAGGCTCTTTAAAGGTAATCAGAGAAAATAGTACCAAAGATAAAGTGAGAGAATAGTATTGTTGTATTCATTGAGATAGCTTTACGTACACCACACATGTCCAAGAAACAAGCTAGCCGTGAACATAATGTTTGGTGAAATATAAATACCTGCATATATATATACACGTGTCCCCATATGGGATCCATGTCGTGTCCATGCATGTATATATTCATATATTGATATATAGCAATATATGCATGAAAAAATGTGTCATTGGCCGGACAGGTGTTCTTTGGGTAGCTAGACCGCAAGTTGGGGAGGAAGAAAGTGTACGGGATGCAGTGAAATTTCGTTTTTGTTTTTTGTTTTTTGTTTTTTGGAGACTGGTATATCTGATGTGCGAACGAAGGTCGGAAGAGGGGCGACAATGGAAGGAAAGTTTATTTCATGTTTATTTATTATTTTTTATTAATTTTAACTGCTTTCTTAAAACGAGTAATTCAGTTATTTAACTCTTATAAATACCGGAAGGAGTACTACGATATGAGAAGTCTGAATGTCATAAGCATATATCCCTTGAAGAATCATACTAATTAGGTTTGCGTCCCTATATATCCGTTGTATGCAAGCTTTATTTACTAACATTCTTTTTTAATGTTTCGGTTGATCGACACAGCACAGGAAAGAAGATTGTTAGTGTTTAGATGCAATCACATGAAATGCTGTTTTCTATTTAGAAACGGAGGAGGGTGGTAGAAACGTAAATCGTAAAAATAACACAAAACGTAAAGTTTCTACTACTTAAATGTGTGTGTGTCTATATATATGTACGTATAGGCATTTAAAAAAATATAAATCACTACTTAAAATTTAATGAATAACTTCATATTTAAAAAATAAAAGTCACTTAACTATATAAAACATAAATCAAAAAATACAAAGAGTTTAACAACTCCTACAACCAAATTCCAAAACATGAAAAAAAAAAATTAACAATTCCTAGATTATATTAGTTGATTCAAAGCAAACACACATCAACTTATATGTCTTCAATGGGCTCTTCTTTTGCTCTTATAACAAGTTCATTTGCAAAACTTGGAATGTCTAAATCATAATCATTCATAGGTTCCCTTACTTCAACTTATAACATCCCAAATTTTGGGATTTTAAATTTGAATATTATAGGGAAGTTAATTATGAAATTTTGGCTTAAAATAATTATGAGAATAATTATTTTAATTTAAGGCATATTTTTTCATAAATTAAGGACAAATAATTAGGGAATAATTTTTGGTATAAATATTTTATAAATGGTATTTTAAGGCCAAAAGAAATTTAATGGATAAAGAAAAATATTTAAATGGAATTAAGGATTAAATTTTAATAATCCAATAGTTGCAAATGAGAGTCTTGGAGATAGGGGTGGAAACAGGCCAGGTCAGGCCTCACCCTTAACAGGCCAGGCCTGTTATGCAAGAAAGTGGCCTGAGTCTGGCCTGTGGCCTGTTACAGGCTAAAATTTTGGCCTGAGCCTGGCCTGTTAAAGGCCTGGCCTGGCTTGTGGCCTGTTAAGAGGCCTGTATTTTTTACAGGCCAAATGCAAACAGGCCGGAAACAGGCCTACAGTATACAGGCCGACAACAGGCCTAATGTAAACAGGCCGAAAACAGGCCTACAGTATACAGGCCGACAACAGGCCTAATGTAAACAGGCCGACAACAAATTCCTAATGTAAACAAAGTAAAACAGCCTATTGTAAATGAGCCGAGAGGATATTAATTAATGTTTTTTATAAAAAAATAATAATAATTATTCTTAATAGGTCAGTCTGTCAGGCCTAACAGGCCTATTTGGAGGCCTAGGCCTGGCCTGTTAAGACAAAACAAACCTTAAAACAGGACTTGACCTGGCCTTTTAGCCTGACAGGCCAGGCTTGACCAGGCTTTTAACAGGCCAGGCCACAGGCCCCTGGCCTATTTCCAACCCTACTTGGAGATGATCAAGTGGGATAATTTTATTAGTAGTTCCACAATACAAGCCCATATACCCAACACCCATATTTTCTATATTCTAAATTCTTCATCTCAGCCCATGCGTACAGAATCATACGGCCCAATATAATACTTCAACACATTTAATTCATTAAACCCATTCCTCAACCAGATGCACACATACTCTCGTATTCACTAAATCCAATTTTCATTCCATTCATTATTCAATGGCCCAACGTTTTAGACCAGCCCATTAACTATCCAATGAACCCACACCATTCCATCCTCATGTGCTATCCACCATGGGTTTTGAGAATCCACATTACATGCTTAGACCTTAGGTACTTATACTTCTAATTAGAGGTATAAGCATATTTTTTTTAATTTTTTTTATATATTATATTTATTTAGATTTAAATTATATGCTACTTTTCTGAAATGTTTTTTGCACTCAATATCTCAAATTAATTAATTTTCACAATACCAGTGTTACAGACAAATGCAGAATTGGAAATTAATTAATTTAAGATACTGGGTGCAAAAAACATATCAGAAAGCAGCATATAATTTAAATCTAAATAAATACAATATATAAAAAAATTTAAAAAAATTTAAAAAAAATATGCTTATACCTCTAATTAGAGGTATAAGCAGTGGCGGAGCCAGAAATTTTAATGACGGGGGGCGAAAATAAAAGTACTATGTCATAAATAAAAGTATTTGAAATATAATACAGACCTAATATATAAAAAATTGAAAGAAATCTATCACATAATAGCCCCACTTGCATTGGGCTTGGATGGCCCTAATCCACCAATAATGAACTATGTATATTCCAACAAATTACTCCTTCCGATCTATAATATAAGACATATTTAGGGAGTTGATTTCTGTCCTAAATATAAGACATAGTTTTTATATTCGTTAACAATAATCATGGAAGATAGTGAATGGAAGATGATGACTAGGGTGTTTTAGAATATACATGTTAAACTAACTTACTCAACCAACTTCCTTAATCCATCTAAATTAGATAAATATATCTTATATTTAAGACTGACAGAGTATTAACTAGATTTTTAAAATAGAAATGATGAAATACAATAGAATCAAACAATCTTAGCTTATTAAGCTTGTATATACATGTATGTAGATATCTTCTTATATTTTGTTAACGTACGACAATTTCAAACTCAAAAGTTGAGGACCAAACGCAAGTCAAGATTATGTAAAACTACTATATATTGAGATCAAGAGATAAACAAATTATACATAATAAGTTTCTCTTAAGGGGTTTGTTTGTATGTAGTCGAAATATTAAAATACACCGCAAAGAAAGATATCTCCTTATATATATTTTCTTAAAAAAAATAAAAATAAAAATTAGGGGGGGCGGGGGCCACCCCTAGCCCCCCTCTAAATCCGCCTATGGGTATAAGTACCTAAGTCTAAGCATGTAATGTGGACCCGGGTTTTGACTAACACTATCAGAGGCAAAATACATATCACGACACCATAACTCCATCGTCAGCGTATCTCATCGCGGCGATCAACTGAAAACGTAGAGCAAAGAAAAGACTGAGAAAGAGATCACAGTAAGAGACAGGGGCGGAGGCACACTTGTGCTAGTGGGTGCAAGTGAACCCATAAAAAATTTAAAAACTATATATTTTGTAAAGGACTTTTGTTATAAGTTGATAGGTTGGAGTAAGTGGTTAAGACTTTCCCATTCAGCTATAAGGTCCTGTGTTCGAACGCTTCGTTTACACATTGGTGTTTTTATTTCCCCCTCTCCTTCGACCCAGTGTTTTTATTTCCCCCTCTTCTTCGACCCAGTGCTTTTTTTTTCCCAATCTCACTTCTCTTACGCGTCCCCCTCTTCTCCGACCCAAACCTCCGTCGTCCCCCTCTTCTCCGACCCAGACCTCCGTCGTCGGTGTCAACTCACCGCTCTCACCCACGGTGCTCTCGGCTCCCAAACCTCCGTCGTTGCTTCTCGATTCATTCTGAGGTAATTTTCGATTATGTCTTTGATTTAGGCGTATTAGGGTTCATTCATCTCTGTGGTTGGTGCATTCAAATCCAACTATGGTCAATTCTGAATTTGCTTTTCCTTTGCTGAATTGTGAATTTTGCTGATTTTAGGAAGAATTCTGAATTGGTTGAGCAGCTCAACCAATTACACCTCCTCCCGTAACTCCTTTCGCATTCTCCCCATTCTTCATCTGATCAACTTTTCTTTGCACCTTGTCATCCAATTTGGCACCAAGACGCCAAGATCCGTAAGTTTTTTTTTTTTTTCAAATTGTTTGTTTCTATTCTTGCTCTGTGAAATTTTGCTCTATACTTATTTTCTCTCGGTACCATTGTCATAAACAATTTACGCTCCACACTCTACTTGAGTGTTTTTCTTTCACAATTCCTGTTCTTTCATTGCTAATTTACAAAAAAGATGGATCATAGAAATGTAAGGAAGGAAATTGTGATACTATTTCCGTAGTCTATGTATGTAAACCTTGTTTCGTTGGCATCATCCGTGTTGAATCACCTTGTCTAAGTCCGCTTTATGCTCTGAAAGGTTCACTTTCCCGTGAGGGGAGCATTTTCCCCTTTTCTGAGCATTATAGTAAGTATTGATCCTAGGGTTCCAATTATCATGTTTCAGCTTTGAGATGCCGATGCCATTTATTTCTGTGATGTGTTGTTTTACTTATGGAAGTCTATTCTGAATATATTTGATCCATTCTAACGAGATCCTGCTCTCGAGAGTTCTGATGAAACTATCAACATCTTGTTTGAGCTCCCAAGCAAAGATATCATAGCAAAGATAGAGAAGGATATTGAAGAGGTTTATATTTGTTTTCGACTTCTCAGAAGGTATGCCTTGATGTGTTCTATTGAATGGTATATTGTTTCATGTTTGTGAATGCATACACATACACACGTGTATATTTACTTTCCTAATCATGTGAAATTATCTTGTTAAATTTTCAATTAAGTTGAATTTGCTTGATTGTAGAGATGAGGTAAAATTGACGTAGCATTGTTTGAAGTGAGGTTTATTTATGTTGATCTCGTATTTGATCAAAAAGTAAGATGTTAATGGTGGGAGGACTTTCGAAAATATTTTAGATTTTTGAACGCTACCACATCTTTTGATTAATAACACAGTTCTTAAAGAATTTCGCTATGCTATTGCCACAGGTATAGAACATGACAAAATGGATACTGTTGAGGTGCATTATAGTGTTGTGTTGGGTCATATATGCATTCAGAATGATACAGCTCTGTTTTATATATGCTGGTTCTTCATTGGGGAATTACATGGAGTAGTTATAATCATTCTTATATTGGTTACTGGATTTTTCTTTTGCCTTTTTATTATGTTGGCATTCTTTATAGTAACTCAAAGCCATTGTCAGGTTTGCAGCAAAGTCACAAATTTTCCTACACGTGTATGACATAGCTTTACCATACCTCCAGGTATGCCTGCTTTCTCTCCTTTTGACATGCATATTGAAGGACGAGGTGGAGGGTTCACCTTAGTTGTTTTAATGAATCTAAAGTTTATTTCATGATAGTTTGTGTATATCCAAATGTTATATGAGAATGAGAGTAGACATTTGGTTGTCCCTGTTTTTAAATCCTTGAAAAATCTAAACTGCTCTAGTAAACATTCTTAGTGCTACTTCATGACTTCCCCGAATTCTTTGATTTCTTTCATTCTTCAAACTTTTTTCCTTCCAGAAAATGTCAACGATACAATCTAAAAGTATTTAAAACTTTCCTTAAAAAAAACATTTTCGGGGGCAGCCCCCAAACCCCTACACTAATTGTGCACCCATAAATTATAAATCCGGGCTCCGCCACTGGTAAGAGACCACCTACTCCATCAGGCCACACCCCGACTGACACGCCATACTCCACAGCTTCTTTTCGTTCAGCATAGTAACGCTACACTCCATTGTTTTTTCTTTAAAACTCAGAAGCTTGTGCGCCAGGAGCTCTCGCATCTCCTTCTGCATTTTCATCTCTTTCACTCTTCTATTTCGACCACCAAACAAAATGAGACAGAAAGCTAGAGAAGAAAGAGAGAGAAATCCATTTGCTCTTCTCTGTTTTAAAACAGCGAAACAGAGGTGTGTGTGGCGTGGAGTAGCAGCGAGCTTTGGTCTATCGAAAGATTAGCTAATTAGCTAGGTAAGTGTTTGAGCTTCATCTCCTTTTGTCTCCACCAAAATCGTCACTGATTAATGAATGAATATATATATAGGTATGCGTTTTAGCTCCAAGCTGTGTGCATATATAGATATATACCTTGAGACTAAATAAAAGAGAAGGGAAGCCCCTATTTATATATATATATATATATATATATAAAGAAGGCATAGTAATGTGGTGAATAGTGGGGAATAAAACCCAAAACTTGCTGTTAAATAAATATATATAATATAAACCCAAAAGAAAACTTACTGTATCATGATAAAGCATATTCTCATGGTATAATATTTATATAAACTCTTAAATTTAAAATGTAATGACATATTTAGTAGCTTTTGAGAGTTTAAAATAATTATAGAGAAATACCAATAAATAGTAAAATAATAATACTAATAAAATAAATAAATAATATTATTGTTAGAAAAGGAAATAAGTGATAAATTAAAAAGGGAATTAATAATAAATAAAAGAGTGTTATTATTACTAATTAAAAGGGTGTAAAGGGAGGTAAAAAAAAGGGAAAATCCATATAGGGGCCCAATTAAGGCCCAGAATTACAAAAAAAGCCCCAACAACTTTCACATACCAAAAAAGGCCCTAGGGCCTTTTCTGGGATTTTTCATAAAATGTTAGTTGTTAATGTGACTGATTTAGTTGTTAACCGGGGCTGATATTGTTGTTAATGTGACTGATTTAGTTGTTAAAATATTGTTGTTAATGCGACTGATTTAGTTGTTAACGGGTATTGATTTTGTTGTTAATATGACTGTTTTAGTTGTTAACATCTATACCTTTTGGTATGTGAAAGTTGTTGGGGCCTTTTTTAAAATTCTTGGCCTTAATTGGGCCCATATATGAATTTTCCCAAAAAAAAATTCATCAGGGCTAGAAAGGTCAATAGTGGTAATGACATCTCTTAGGATATTATTAATAAGGGAAATGATGCGGTGATACTATTATGGGATATCCGGAAAAGTCAGGAATCAATACCAAAAGGTGAAAGTACCTGGCTACACAGACTAAGCTACAGACGCGTATTGTAACTTTAACTCTTATGTTATCTTGTATGCTTATATATGATTAGATGATTCATAGTCATGGACAAGACTAGGTTTTGGGGTCATGTACTGTGGCTAAGATTCGGTCTTAGGTCACTTGTTTACATACATTCAGCTTTGCGCGGGTTATAGTCATGATAATGTCGTATGTATGTTTTCCTAGCGGTGAGGACACATGGAGGCGTGGCACTGGTGAGTGCAAACATTACATATGATGGTGCTATGTATTGTTGTGTTGTGAACTTTATATTGGTTGTGTGCTATGTATGGTTAATGCTGAAATGTAATGAACATCTATCATATATACTGTTATTACTTGAGCATAAGGTTAACTGTTACCTGAGATTCAATGGGTATTGAATCTCAGAATTGACCCTAGCTTCAGGATCTGGAGGATCGAGAGCCGGTAAAAAGGGTAAGCAACATGCATAGGGACTTAACTAGAGTAGCTGATGAAGACCCCGAAGAAGGGGATTTAAATAAGTGGATCATATATTATTTTGGATTGGTATATTTGCTAATTATTCGCGTGATATTAATTCGGGATAATTGTATAACTAGAATCCTCTAATGGGATTAACCCTGACTGTTATGGAATTTTAAGTTGTATCACGCTTATATTCCTCTGAGAATTTTAATTAACCAGCATATGTCTGAGCATATGTAATCAGTCACTCATTCGTCCAAACGTTACGCATGCTTTCTGTTGTGATTCACTCTGATCTGTTAACGCTTTCACTCTGATAATTTCACACCAATTAGTCTAATAAGAGATTTAGAACATAAATAGACATCATAATGGACATAGGAATTAGGGGCGTTACACAACTTCAAACAAGCCTTTTCTCATCTTGAGCATCAACATCTAAATTTTCTACATCTTCCCAATCTTCTTCATTTTCCACTATTCAATCATCATCGGATGGAAGATCATCAAAATTATTTACATGAGAGTTTTAAGCTTTTTTTTTTTTTTTTTTGCCCAATCTTAGATTGGTCATCACAAAAACATCATTCATAGTCTTTTAATTTTGGGGAAATGAAAATAAGGTTTTTTCTTAAAGTAAAAACCGTCAAAACACAAGTTTTCACCGTTACTAAGTTTTTAAGCGTAGTTTTTACCATTTTCTACTTTTGTTTTAACACGTATCACTCTAATAAAAACGTAAGTTTTTACATTCCTAATTTTTTACAACAATTACCACATGTCAACTTTTCTGCTTTTGAAGTCTTTCTTGTCACGGTAGGAGAAAAGAGTCCGTGATGTATCAAAAAAAAAAACGAGTTCGCGTCCGTTAAGATTAGGTTCTTGATTTGTTACGATATTTTCTGGTTAATTTTGAATTAAAATATAGCAATTTGCTGGACTTAAATGAAATTCAGATGTGTAGTGGCCTCAAGGTGTCATTCTGCACACATAATAGCATGTCAAAAAATATGAGGAAATGACAGAAAAATACCATTTAAATTACCAAAACCAATAATCATACATCTTGCAGACCAAAAACCAAAGATGATAGTGCAATTAGGAGCATGACTTTAAGTATGAGTTATTCCTTTGTTTTGAATCCTCGTCACATACTCTGAGTAATTTTAGTTCAAACTCATCAGATTTTACAAACAAAAGAGACCAAAAATTTTTCTGCCAGGTGCAATAAATAAAGTAACGTGACAACATTATCACGCACTAGATTCACTAATCTGCATATAACTCAGATTCACTTGGAAATCAAGTGGTATGAAACTGAAGCCATCATTACATTTACTTACCCGAGACATCATCCGCTGAGAGCACGAAATATAAACCTACATCGGGTGACCCGACACGGCATGCTAATAGAATATCTTCTCCAATTCTTGTGAGTTCATATGTCTTAGCTCTATTTCCGGGAAGATACAAGCTCACGTGTATCTTACTCAACCTCTTTGATGATTCTTCTTGTCCGCAATGGCTTTGTTTTGATGCTACCTGGGGCACTGTGAGCTTTTCTTCTCTCGTCTTTTCTTTTCCTAGCGTCAGCCATAACACGCATGAGGCTTGTCGCTTTGAATATCGGTTTTGGCAGGTGCCGATGCCTATTGAGTCGGGAGAAAAAAAAAAAAAGAAATAAGAAATAAGAATGGTTCAAAATAATATAATGCATGACATGATTGTTACTCAACAATACAGTGCACTAGAATGGTTGTTTGGTTTGATCATATCTTACCTCAAAATACGCTTGACTTCAGGGAGGTACTTGTAGCGATTCTTTAGGGCTTCATGATAATCATGCTTCTTCCGTTCCCTTGGGAGAACCTGTAGCACGGTAGTCACAATAAATGAAATCAGTTTTTCAACAAATCATCATATAAAACATTATAAATAAGCATGATATTCCAGTATATTAGCTCCAAGGAAATGCCTATGTACTCAATGAAGGACAAAATGCATTAATAATTGATAATTTGAATTAAAAATCCGTAATGAAAGATTTGAGGGTAAGGAAGACATCTTACAACTCCAAGTTGTTCTGATGCCCTAGCCTTCCAAAGCCTGAGATTCGTGTCGTCACTTCCGGAAATCACGTAACTTGCATCACAGCTGAATTTGACACAGAATACCCTGCACAACAATGAAATCTATCAGTTCAAGTGTTTAATTGTCATGTAAATAAACAAACAAAAGGGAATCCTATTAGTGCAAGATATAAAAACCAAGTGAACCTTTGCATTCTCTTAGTATGATAAATCTCCCTGCTGTGGCCACCATTGTACTGGAAAATTCTTACCTGTAACGAGAAAATGCCAGTAAGCAAAACGGAAATTTGTAAAGAACAGATTAATAGGTTGAACCATTAAAGCAGATCCAAAGGAACTAACTGTTCTATCATATGATCCAGTGACAAATTCCCGGCCAGTTGGTGAGTAGTCAATATCCATGCTGTAAAATGAAATAAATATTAATATCAGAATTAAATGCAGTTGATCCGAATAAATAACGATAAACATATTAGAAGAGCATTCATCTCACACAGCAGAAACATGATCTTTGTGAACACATTTGGCTTCATCAAGTTTCCTAGCGTCATAGCTATAGCAATTGCCATCTTCATTTGCCTGGATATCAAAAGAAATTGAAGATCAGAAAACATAACTAAATATCCCAACAACCACAAACATGAGTATGTTTATCAGGTGCAATACAATATGTCTAATACAACAAATTTTAAAATTTCAAGATACATGTACAGGAGGTATACATGTATATTTATGTATATCTTCAATAAATTAACAATGCAAAATTAACATAAAAAGATGAATTTTCAACAAACATTTTACAAGTGATATAGAAATATTAATAACAAGCAATTGACTTTTGAGCAAGTTTAAAATTATTTTGGAATATTTCAAAGAAAAACTAATACTAATAAAAATATTAAATTAAGTTACATGCGATGTAAAGTACAGTACATGTATTGTATAAGATGCCTATAAAAAATGAGTATGTCTAAGCAGCAGATGAACTTACAGCAGTGAAGTTTAATGGCTCCCTTGGGTTCCAGGATAAAGAATTAGTTTTCGTCTGTAGAATGAAGCACGAGTCAGTGTAGCAGAGTACAAATATATTCAAAAAGCACAAAAGGCACCAACACACAAAAAAATAAATAAATAAATAAATAAAATAAAATTGAAAAGTATCGTCTAGCTGAGAATCAAATCCATGATGAAATAAATGTGAAATACATGCTTTACAAAAAGAACTTAACCATACAAAAATGCTTGCCATGTAGAAACTGGAACACAAGTATACTTAGACTTATGTAGTTAATTGCCAGAAACATGGATATTAAGGACTAAACTCATGTTCCAATGCAAAGTAAAAAATTGTGATCATTACCATCATTATGATTTTCCTGACAGGGGAAGACTGACGCAAATCATATAGTGTTATGCTCCGGTCACTACAGAAAGAAAGTAGATCAAAAAAATTAACCCGGGAACACAAGTAAATTATTCTGATTGTCATTTTTCTAACTGCATTCGTTAAGGAGATTAAAGAAATGATTTGAAATTTGAATGAGCAACTCATGTTAAATGCTAAATGAAGGAAACCAAATCCTTAATCATATTCCACTTTTGAAATGAGATGGCATATTTTTCTCCATAACTTTTGGTCAAATGTTAAATGGCATATTTTTCCCATAACTTTTGGTCATTTCACTCTTTAGCAAATGCATTAGTCCACATAAATATCAGCATACCTAGCTGATGTTGCCAAGAGATCTGGTTCTGCAGGATTAAACCGGACAGATATTACTGAATCTGACCCCCATTCGAAACTCTGTATTGGTTGAGACCTGTACATGGGAAGAACATCATCAGAAAAAAATTAAATAATTAATTCAGACACAGCTTAAGGAAAGTACACCAATCAGAAACTGAAATCAAAACCTGTTGTGGTTCCATATATCTACTTGAGCACCAACAGTAGCAAACCGCTCACCACCCCACTCGTGATCAACACCCCTAAATTAAAAATAAGAGCCTTAGAAGAAGCACTGGCTCTAATATCTTAGTGATATATGTTATAATTCACTCCAATACTTACCAAAATGCATTCTTCCAAACATAAACACTAATGGGCTGCAATAGCGGATTAAAAATTGTCAGCAGGAATATGTTTTGAAAAATCATATCTAGCACAAAACTAATGATTAATAACAAATGAGAATGCACTACCTCAGCAGAATTCTCAGTTGAGCCACCTGACTCCATAGGTGCAGCAGCAGGAACATTCCAAAGTCTAACACTGAACCAAGAAAGACCAGTTTTGATCATAGAAATTAGCTACTAAAGCCCAAAACCCAATGATAAGAAAGCTTGATGACAGGGAAAGAGAATCCTTAATGGGGTAAAAAGTGATCCTTACGAGCAATCAGTTCCACATGATACAAGAATTAGTCCATCTGTCGATACTGCTAGGCCTCGTACAGCACCTTGATGACCAGGAAATTGACAAACTGTACGCCTTTATATTTCCAAAAAGAAGAAATAAATTCTACTTACATAGGGACACCAAAAACAGAGACATTTGCCAAAAGAGTTGCAGCATAAGAAGTATGGATCTTGTGTCTAAAACTCTCCAAGAGAAAATATCTTACATAAAGGATACCACATGTCCATGATCAAAAACATGACAAACATTCATATTATATAATATTTGACTGCATGACCATAATAGATAAGTAATATTTTTAAAATCAAGCTAAACAAAATTTTTTACCTTGAAGATATATCCCACAGCCGAATATCTGCAAACACAGCAATCAATGTTACAAGCTGACTAACACTTAGGCAATCCAACATATTAAGCCTAAATTGATAAAGCAGTAAAACAGAGTCATAAAATAGGAAACAGACTAATAACAAATACATAGCAAAGTAAAAAATTCAGCATATAATGAAAATAATGTAAGTGTGAAGTTATAATTCAGAACTCAAGGCTGGACAGGTAACTTGATATAGGAGACATTTCCTACAAAAATAATTGCTATAAATTTAGAACAAAAATGAACTTGCTTGAAGTCAGGGGGAAGTCATGCAAGGTATGAGTGAGTTTTAATTGGGTATATTTCATAACTGGATATATTTCTAATATTGAAATTGGATTCACTAAACTTTAAAGAGGCTCAAACTAATAATTTTATTCGGTTGAACAAATTCAAGTTTCAAACAACAAACATGGGTGTCCCAAATCCCAATTATTTTATGTCCACGTTAAGAAAAATAGAGAGATATTAGTCAATTTGGAAAAACAATGTCCTATTCTCTCACTACGTATCTCATTCCTCAAGTAGGAGATGAACAGTAATATTTGATTCATTATTTGCACAACTTATCTATCCTATCCACTCTATGCTGAAGCTAACTATCATCCTGAACCATGCAGAATTTGTGCCGCATGAAATATTCCTAAAATATGAGAGCATACATTAAGTCATGCCAATATAACTAAATAACAAATAGAGTATCAAAACAAGAGAAAAGTACCTCCATCCATTGAACCTGAGAAAAGCCCTTTCAAATGATTAGGGTTCTTTGCCATACACGAAACAGCATCTATATGCCCATCCATTGCTCCTATAAACGGTCTTGCAAAAATCTAAATTTTCCAAATTAGAAACTTCAAAAGAAAAAAACAAATTTCTTAAGCTAAGAAAATCAGTTTTACCTTGTCCAACTTAGCCGCATTAAGGGCGCGCACATACTCTACCGCCTTCTCCTGACTACGAATACTCGGGTCATAATTGTGGAATACCCTCTTTTCCAATTCCAATGAACAGAACACAATTCAGATATAGGAAGGAAAAAAAGAAGCAACTAGGCGATTCAGAAGAAACCAAAAAAACAATAGAAGCAGAGCATGCCTTACCTGAAGATCATTACTGCGTTCTCGAGTGAACTCATCAGCAGAACGTGATATAACCTTGACCTTCATTGTGTCCAAGGAACGAAATATTCACGCCGTATCTCACAACACTGTCAATATCTTTTAATCACACAAGTTACCCAAAAGACGTAACTCTAGTGCAACATCTGATAGAGTGAAATAATGGTCCAAACTCCGAAGGTAGAGTAGCCTGAACTCCTTTGTTAAGCAGCTGCTTTGAATAGTGAGTGTAATGGAATGAAGGCAAACTGCGTATGACAACCCTAGCACCAAAATGAACAAGACGATGGCGCAAAGGTTCAAAAGTAAATACACATGTCCCCGAATTTTTTATGGAAAAAAACCATTAAGACTACCTTTAAGTTTTATATGAGATATATTTTAAGTTGGCTCCTTTCAGAACTAACATACAAAATATCATAGAGGCAGGTGAAGCTGTTACTGTTCATAACAGTAACCCTTATTCAGATATATCATATATTGATATTGATTGATGCTGATGATCGATATATTGATCGATTGATTTTCTCAATATAAGTATATAAGATATAGAGAGAGATAATAAGGGCAGCTACAAAATATTGGTGACAGAGGTTGCACAAAAGCTTCGTCAAAAGCTTCAGCCATTATTATAATAATAAAACAGCAATAATAACATCAGACAAATAAGGTGAGGAAGACGAAGAAGAAATGAATGGTCGAAGAAATTGCCACAGTCTATCTCATCCATGAAGATAAAAAAGCGAGAGAAATGCTGCCTCTAATTATGGTTTCTTTTGAATCCTTTTGTCACAAAAACGCAAAATCGAAACCGTAAACCTTAGCCTCCGCCACAAAAGTCATTCTCAAAAAATTCAATTCAATTTACTTATTTTCCACTAAAAAACAAGACAAATCTGGAGCCATAAATTTTGAAATCATTCATTGAAAACTCCAAAATCGAAACCGAAATGTTGCTGAAGAACACAAAACCGACTGGTATTGGATGAATGAAGGACTGAATGAATTGATGAAGCGCAAATTAATGTGGGCACAAATTGTGTAAACCGAATTCAATTTTTTGGGCCATTCCATACCAACAATCAGAGGCATGCAATTCCAACTAGAACTAACTAATGATTTAAGAAGAAAGAAACTCTCTATTAAAGCAAGAACTAGGGATAACAGATTTTACCACAGCCTCGAAATCATTAGTTAGTTCAGCCGTCCGATTCCTAGTCTTTTCTTGGTGAGACGTCGACGCCGCGGTGAAGGTCTCCGTTGCGGGTTTGGGGTTCAAATGAAAGAAGTGTGTTTTGGCAGAGGAGTTGGAAGGCGGTGTGATAAAAAAAACAGAGAGAACAAGTTTGTGCCTGCAAGTGCGGTCCTTTTCCCTAGTGGCTCCGCCACTGGGAGATACGGTGACGAACTTGAGAGGGAGAGGAGAGTGGCCGGCCGCCGGCCGTAGAGGAGGAGAGCGAGAGATGAAGGCGAGCGACGAGCGTAGAGACTAGAGAAACAGCGGACCTGAATGAGGGTTTAAGGGTTAACGGGAGGGGTTTTATTTTATTTTATTTTAAGGTTAAATTATTAAAAAAAAAAAAAAACCATCTTTGTGTTATAAAATTTAAATTTAACTCCATGACATTTTTTTTAATTATTATTAACCCCATGCCTTAACTGAATTTTTTTTTAAACGGAGATTATCGCATAAAATTAATAGATGGCATGTGACATCCAATGTAAATTATTAGTTTCATGACACCCCTTAAATTTTGGCTAGTTGACAATTTTTAAACTTTGATTAGTTATAAATAACTCCTAATATTTCATAATTTCAATTCAAATTTTTTAAAATTTTGATTTAAAATATTAAACTAAACATGTTAACCCCACCCCTCAAAAACCTTGAACCAAATAACGCATAAGTTTACGATTATAACCTTATGATTTTATTTAATTTTTTTCTTTTATTTATATTAAAATTATCATATTTCCTAATTTTTTGACCTAAAAACATGTTACCCCGCCTATGTGATAAAGTAATTAGAAGTTGACAACTAAAACATGCTTCTTCGTTAATTTTAATGTTTTTTTTTTGTTGCCCACCCGGTTCACTAGGGCTTCGCCCCGACTAATCCTGATCCA
Source organism: Acacia pycnantha (assembly GCA_025563575.1). Taxonomy (NCBI): domain Eukaryota; kingdom Viridiplantae; phylum Streptophyta; class Magnoliopsida; order Fabales; family Fabaceae; genus Acacia; species Acacia pycnantha. Next base: position 216,776 of record JAMWYP010000034.1, on the reverse strand, counting down.
ACCCGCATCACGCACAGGAGAGTCTCCCAGCAGGGGTTTTTTTGCGATTTTTAATGTTTTTTTAATTTACCTATCTAAATATGACAAAATTAAAAAATTTAGTTGGAAGAAAAAGAGCCAAAACCCCAAGCATACAATACCACCCTTGATGCATCAGGGGAAAAAAAGTACTAAAGGAATCATTATGATTATGCATAAATATATCCGGTTTGATATAAGAGTTAAATAATTAATTTATGAAAATTAAAAAATAGTTAAGTTAATTATTATTTATAACAAATGTGTATTAATTTTCCTACTATGCGCCTTTAATGGTGAGTATTAAAATTACTCTAGATCGAAAACTTTGAAGCTATTTGAAAGGTAAGTTTCCAAAAAACCAGGACTCTGATGTAGCCGCCATTACATAGTATGAATAATAGCAGACTCTGGTCTTTTTTAACAAGCTGCATTTGCTTAATTTTACATGCCTATATTATCTGCTTCACCCAATTTCTTGGATATTCTAGCCTTCTGTTCATCTGATATATCATCTGCCTCGACAATGGCCTCAAATAACTGGATTTAAAAATAAATAAAAAAGAGTCAATTGATCCTTCATTAAAAGAACTGGTTCTGCAATTATTGGCAAAAAGGATTCCCCAAACTGGCAAAAACAAACCTGGGTTAGGAACTGCGAGACCGGATATCCTTCTGCAATGAAATCATTGACTTCCTTGTTTGCTAAATTAAAATTACCACTTTTGCATGTTGCAAGAACTGCTTGCACAACCCCTGTTGGAATGACCTGATACATTGAGAGATTTTGGGAAGTCAGGAAATGACAGGGTGAAAATGAATAAAGAATTTTAATAAAAGAGTCCCCAATGAAAACAACTAAAACACAAATGGTGTCTGACATAAATACATGACTGAATTACCGATCAGTTTCTCATTCTAAAAATTGCCAATAAAGCGGTTTCATGGTAAGAATAGAAGAATTCTTATAGGAAGCCACTTCGAACAATAATTATCATCCTTAAACACAAAATAGCATATTATTATTTACTAAGAAGTAAACTTCTATATCAAGACGTGCAACAAACATTTTTAAACCAGTTTGAGAGTGAGTATGGGGCAATTATTGTGTGTGTGTGTGAGTGAGAGAATGGCAATTCAAACCCTTCAACCTTTTTAGATTACAAAATAACCAGTTTTACTAACATTATGCCAATCATGACTCCAACAAATTTTTAATGCAAAACATGTTTTAACTTTTCTCAAAACTTGACAAGACAAAGGAAACTTAGTACCACGACCTACCCCAGAGACAGAAATCAGGTCCTTTGAAGAAATTGAAGATCCAAATAAGCGGGCAGCTGACTGTAATGTCAATATGTTAGTTCAAATGACAAATGGCAAAAGTAACAATGCATAGATGCTTGATACTATGCACTAAAGCATGGTCATTGCTTCTCTCAGAGAAGAGATTAAGCACTTAAATTTGGTAGATATTCCCTGTTTTCTAGAGCGCAGCAGTAGCACCATCAGTTTAAAGGAATTCGCAAGGTTGTTTGGTGGTATTGAGCAGAACAAGTTGGAATCATACCCATTAACACACGCACACTAACATTCGTAAGTTGTTCCACAGAAATCAGGTCCTTTGAAGAAATTGAAGATCCAAATAAGTGGGCAGCTGACTGTAATGTCAATATGTTAGTTCAAATGACAAATGGAAAAAGTAACAATGCATAGATGCTTGATACTATGCACTAAAGCATGGTCATTGCTTCTCTCAGAGAAGAGATTAAGCACTTAAATTTGGTAGATATTCCCTGTTTTCTAGAGCGCAGCAGTAGCACCATAATTACATGACCATTGTGTGAAACCACGAGATCAGAAGTACTATAACCCACATCTTTGAAGCGCAAAAATATAATATCAAAGAATGTATCTCACCTGTAAGTATGTAATAGCCCTACGGAGATCTCCTTGAGAAATGGAACTAAGGGTTGAAAGAGCCTATGGAGGTAAAAATGCATTAAATATGTCTATAAAAGCACCATAGACACTATATATATATATATATATATATATATATATATATATATATATAATATTTTAAACGACAATATTACTATACAAACTTTAATCTCTAGGCTTCCGACCTCAGAATCAAGATTAAGCCCTTCTCTGCAAATATATAGTATCCGACTGCTCATGATTTCTTCTGACAGCGGCTTAAACCTGAATTTTGCACACCTTGAAGCAAGTGGTTCTATAATCCTACAAAAATTCATAACCTTTATGTTAAAACCCAAGGCGCATCTCTCCTTGATCAAAACAATGACATGAATAGAAGGATAAAATAATATTTAAGTGAACTCCGTAGCTTCATCATTTTCTGAGGACTATTCAAGGAACTATAATAATATTATCTGTATCGTTGTTACCACAAGAATGATCCTCAATGTAATTTGGAAACTTGAAAAAGTTGTCAGCAATTAAAATAGCAGTATCAGAGAACATCCTTTGGGACAGGATCTAGATTGATCAAATCTTTTAGCTGTTGAAACATAGAATATACAGGAGAACTGATAGGAATCAGGTTTATCATGGCATCCAAAAGGGTATTAAAAAACAATGGAGAAGAAACAAGTAGCTAGTCCTATGTAGCTTTTTTTAAAACGTGACAGTACAAATGCTAAGGATAGTAATTTAAAAGTTATAATATGACAGATAAGATACCTGCTAATGTAATTGCATATGAAAAAGAACCTTGTAACCTTAGAATGAGTTTCCATTGTACGACGCAAAGCATTCTATACAAAAGAATATAAGGTGAGAGATCATGGAACTTCACAACAACCAAAGTTAGAAATACTGAATGTAAACAAGCATGCCTGAGCATCTTCGGTCATTGAATCTGCCTCATCTAGAACAATAATCTTATATGGCGGGCATGGATAAACACTGAATTTGATAACACAAAAATAATGAGAGAAAAGCAGAAAAAATATATGGACAAAACAGATAAAGAAAATCAATCACAAAAGAGGATTAGATATTACAATATAACATACCTCTTGTGCTGATTGGTACTAACAGCCACAGCAGCGAAATCCTTAATCTTTGTCCGCACAACATTAATCCCACGATCATCACTTGCGTTCAGTTCCAGCACCCTAGACTTGTAAAGCTCAGGTCTGCAAGACAAGATGGTTGCCAATCGTCAAGATGACAGCAAAGCTGATCAATGAATTAAAAATGCTAGAACCCACTGGAGTACATCAGCTTACAAGGTTGGGTTAATGGAGACAGCGACAGCATACTAGTTACTGATGACTACCAAGTAAAATAACCAAAAAAAAAATCAATATTTTAACAATTGAGTACTCACAATGCTCCTCTAAACTCACGAATCTATCTCATTCTTTCCAATTTCTCAAACATGAGTATTTCAGGTAATTTATTGCAATAAGCTGTTGTGCATGATTTGCATGTTTCTTTCTCCATAGTCCACGGATCTTTTTGACTAGAAGTAACTGACTTAATTTGTTTTATAATCTTCCATTTGATATACGTATTCCACGGATAAGTTTACCAACAAAGTTTCAATGTTCTATTTTTGCGAATGCACACCAAAATATGTGCCTTTCGCGTTAATCATACAAAAATTACCCGAAGAGCTGATGGGCGATCGCAAGTGCAGTCGTGGTCTTTCCAGTGCCGGGTGGACCATAGAAGAGTATGTGTGGGCACTGTAATACACAGTAATGAAATAATTACATCGGGTAGTAAAAATTTAAAAAAGGAACTTTGATGCAAGCAAAATGGGCTCAGAGAAATACGAAAGAAAGGGAAATTAATAATTACACTTCCGGTTTCGAGGGTGTTTGTGAGTACTCGAACCACTTCATCCTGGTGGGCTACATCTTTTACTTGCTTTGGCCGACTGGGGTCATTTGTAGAGAGAAATATAAGCAAAATAAAGCAGAATATTGATTATATAATGAGGAGGAAGAAGAAATTCTCACTATTTCTCCACCCATGGCTGGGAGCTCTGAACGATTGGCGCCATCTCTTGCTTCCAACTTTACAATTTCTTCTTGAGTTACTTCTGCTAAGCCCAGTTGCTAATGCTAACTTGCTGCAGGGCTTTTTCCCGCTCTTTCGATCGCGCCGTTTCGTCGCTTGCGCGAAGTTTTTTCATGGGGCCCAACGAATCAAACGGAACTGAGTTTATATTCGGATTAAAATACAATTATGCGGCCCACTTATGATATTATTTGCAGGAGCAGAGTAAAACCGAAGCTATTTCCAAACCTCTCAATCAGATATTTCACTTTCTATATATGAGAATACAGAGCTTCTCTATTGCCCAAAGTGAACAGAGCTAAAGGGAAGAGAAAGACAATGAAACTCAGTTAAAACTAATTATTACTAAGAAGCACTTTAAAGATGTGATTCAAACATTCTTTATTATTCAAGCATAGAGAGCAAGAGGAATCAGCAGTCATGCCTCTCCGATGCCGTTCTTCATTAGATAACAGTCTCTCTTTTAATAAGAGCCAAATAAACGTTCTGACTCTCTGAGGCATAGGTAATTTCCACAACTTAGACCAGACAGGATTGTAATCATTCCAGTTTAGGGCCTCTAACGCTCTGTATGCCGACTTGGTGGAGAAGGTTCCATCCGAGCTTAAAGACCACTTGCAAGGTAGTCCCCGAGGATCACTTAGAATCTGAATAGATGAGATAGTTTTTAAAATATCCGAAGGAATGAGATTCTGAAACTGACTCCAACGCCAAGAACCATCCTCATTAACAAATTCAGAGATCGGTTTGGAGAGGTCCTGGAGCGAAATAGGGGAGAAGGATAGATTCTTTAGAGGACCTAGCTCACCTACCCAGAAGTCGTCCCAAAAGGATACCCGATTGCCATCCCCCACATTCCATTTAATATGACAAGAAGACTCTTCCCAAGACTTCAAAAGATTTCTCCAAAAGTGAGACATGCGAGAACGTCTAGGGGGAGCCTTCAAATTCTTAATGTCGTACTTCTGCTTCAAGACCCTAACCCAAAGAGAATCAGGTTGAGAGTGGATTTTGAAAATCAATTTCATCATGAAAGCCTTATTTTGAGAATCAAGATTGAGGATACCAAGACCCCCATGGTTCAATGGTTGGCAAAGATCCTTCCATTTAACAAGAGGGACCCCTCTATGATCGTCTGAGTAGCCCCAAATGAACTTACGAATTACTTTCTCCAGTTTGGAACAACAAGAGGCAGGAAGAGTCGTGCTCTGCATGGTATAAAGAGGTAAGGAAGCCAAAACCGACTTAGCCAAGGTGACTCTCCCAGCCAAGGATAGGGATTGACTTTTCCAACCAGAAAGCTTCGACTGGAGTCTGGTATGGATATAATCATAAGTGGACATAGTGACTCTGCCACTGAGAAGAGGGACTCCCAAGTATTTCCCGAGGGATTCAGTTCTTTGGAAACCCAAGGCCCTGCAAAGCCGGCCTCTTTCCAAAGGGTTAACATTCCTTGAAAATTGAACCTTTGATTTGGAGTGATTGACTTGATGGCCCGACGAGGTACAAAACTCATGCAAAGTCTCCTTGATCAACTGGACTTGCTGGAAATTAGCTTGGCCGAAAAGAATCAAGTCATCAGCAAAGAAAAGATGAGATAGGGGAACACCATTTCTGCCTAATTTGATTGGATGCCATTTGCCAGAGTTTACTTTGGCTTCAATTAACTGGGAGAGGCGCTCCATACAGAGAATAAAGATGTAAGGAGAGAGGGGGTCTCCCTGCCTTACACCTCGCTCGGGGGAAAAGGTAGTAGATGGCTTCCCATTCCAAAGGATCTGCATAGTTGGGGATGTTATACAATCCATAATCAAACGAGCTAAATTGTTCGGTATACCAAAGATCTTTGAGGGTGTCGCAATGAAATCCCATCTAAGTTTATCAAAGGCCTTCTCCGATCTATTTTAACAATCATCCAACCAAACTTTCCCTTTTTCCCTTTCATCGAATGTATTGCTTCCTGGGCGATTATAATATTATCAATGATGCTACGCCCTTGAATAAAGCTAGATTGGTAATGACTGATCAATGTCGGCATGACAGAACGCAAGCGATTAGCTATAGTCTTAGATATGATTTTATAAAGTACAGTGCAGAGACTGATAGGTCTAAACTCACTAATAAGGCACGGATTATTAACCTTTGGAATAAGAGCAAGCAAAGTGTGATTTAATTGGGAATTAAAGGCCATACCCGACCAGTGCCGTTGCACAAAAGTGAAAATGCTGGGGCCAACTGAATCCCACTGAGACTGATAGAAGAGAGCGTGAATGCCATCACTACCAGGCGCTTTAAGAGGTTTTCATATCAAAAAGTGCACGCTTAACTTCTTCTAAAGTAACCTCTTTATCCAGAAGCAGAGACATAGACTCAGGGATAGAGGGGAAGGAACCATTCAGAGTAAGAGGAGTGAACAAAGGATCATCAATAGAATACAAATCAATGAAAAATTGCACGGCAAGGTTAGAGAGCTGATCTTCATTTGAAACCCAGGAACCGTTCGCTTGCTTGAGCTTCGAAATAAAATTCTTTTTCCTCCTCAGAAGAGCTTTCATATGATAATAATTAGTATTTCGGTCCCCCAGGCATACCCAGTCAGAAGTCGATTTTTGGATCCAGAGTAATTCTTCTTGGAGACAAACTTCTTCAAATTCCTCTCTCAGGGAAATTTCCAGATCATTAAGGAAATCCGACGATGCATTAGCAAGATCCTCCAATTTAGCTTGCAAACCAGTAAGTCTTCGAAGGAGGGCTCTCTTTCTCTTGCCGATGTGTCCAAAGGTTTCAGAATTCCAGATCTGCATCTCGCTTTTGAATTTTTCGATGCAGGAATTGAGGTCACCCTCCGAACTCCATATGCGCCGAAGAATGGAAGAGAAGTCGGCGTGAGTAAGCCATGGGGCCATGAATCTGAATGGGGGAGCTGACTGGTGGGCTCAAGATTGAGGCCTAGATTAATCATTATAGGCCGGTGATCCGAGAGAATTTTTGGCAGGTGACTCACTGAGCTTCGCGGAAAATTCTGGATCCAGGTGGAATTAGAAATAGCCCGGTCCAACCTCATGAACAGAGTGCCTCTTCTCCATGTGAACTTAGGGCCTTGAAAGCCCATATCCAAAAGACCATTTGTGTGAACAAACTGATTGAATAAATTACACCCATGAGCTCTATGCAAAGAACCCCCTTTCCTTTCCTCACTACTCAGGATGGCATTAAAATCCCCGGCTAACACCCATGGAGATGAGATATTGGAAGCTATGCAATCAAGCTCTTGCCAAAGAATCTTCTGAACTGGCGATTAGGGCTTCCATAAACAATAGAAAGAGAAACTTTGAGTCTAGGCCATTCCAAGACACCTCCATGTGCACAAATTGGATATGATTTGCTAGAATTTGCAGAGATACCTTTGATGACCAAAGGATCCAAATGCCTCCAGAGAAACCAGAAGCTTCCACCCTGTGGGAGAAAGGAAAACCACATTTTTTAATAATTTTATCAGCCTTAATTCCAGAAATTCTTGGCTCAACAAGAACGAAAATATCCGGCTTAAAATTAGCCACAAAGGATTTAAATATAGAAGGAAACTTTCTATCGAAGCTCCTTGGCAATTCCAAGAAATGATTGACATTAAAAATTATAAAGGAAGATTAGGGTTCAGATCCACCCCCTCTGGCTGCGACGCTTCTTCAATAGAGTCATTGACATCCTGCAAATCATTAGTGATTTGTTTCAATATGCTGGTCGAAGGACCTAATTTGTCCGGATTGGGCTTACTTCCCAGCTTATGAATGGTAACCCCCGAGGAGAGTTTTAGGCCTCTGCTCGTTGAAAATGGGTCATTTCCATGAAGGGATGCAGCACCATTGGGCCCAGGCAAGGACGCATGAGGCTCAGTGGGCCTGCGAGGTGTTCTAGGATCCAGAACATGAAAGGCACTGTGCTTGGAAGGGTCAAGAGATGTAGGGGCTTTGCTGGCAATATAGGATTTCGAATGGAAAATGCTTTCCTGATTCCCTTTTGGCTGATCCGCCACTTTCCCTTTTGCCTTGGTTGTTTGTAGCCGACTTCTTTGAGGCCTTTGACTCTGAATCATTTTTCTTTCGGTTATCCACCTTTGTGGAATGTCCTTCTTCAGCTAAGACTTGCTCTCGTGGCATCTCGTCTTCCTGGTACTCGCTCAGAATCTCATACCTCGAAGCACTGACAGCTTTTGGAATCCCTTTAGCCTCATTCGCCTTGTCTCCTCTGGCAGGAAGCCTGCGTCGCCTTTGCACCTGCATCCATGATCCGAAAAGGGACGACTCACGCGCTTGTAGGTCAGGTTTGGGGATGTTTGTTTCAGACGCCAACGGTACCTCACCGGAGGAGGAAGCTAGCTTCGCCGGGCAAGCTTCCTGCAAATGCCCGTATTTACCGCAACTGAAACAGATGGTTGGAAGGCCTTCATATTCCACAAGGATTAACTCACCATCAACCAAGATTTTGGAGATGAGAGGCTTGGTAAGATCAATACATACTGCTATCCTTGCAAATTTTCCCCGGTCACCTGAATCAGTATTATAATCCACGCGGATAACCTCACCGAAGACGCTACCTATGGAGCGAATCACACTCTTGTGATAGTATTGAGCTGGGAGTTTAGGGAGCCTTATCCATCCCATCACCTAATTAATAACGTGATTGGTAGGTTTAAAGGAAGGAGTCCAAGGTTGAACAGAGAGGTAATGACCGTATACCATCCATGGACTGAAGGAGAAGTCTGCTTATACCACTCTGGTCCTATTTATAAGTCTCCTTTGGTCAAAAGATTTGGTCCTATTTATAAGTCCTCTTTTAGGTAATAAATGAGATTGTGACAATTTTGCCCATATTAATTATACCAATGAAAATAGAGAGAGAAGAAAAAGTTGAAAGATACTCATTCATAAATGAGGGCAAAGTTGAAAATTTACCCCACAATCATTGAGCTAACTAACTCTCATTGGTATGTGTGTTTTGGTCAAAAGGGACTTATAAATAGGACCAGAGTAGTATAGAAGAGCAGAGCTACTACAAGACATACCAAAGGAAAAGCACACTCACAAAAGTAGTGAACGAGAATTAAAGAGAATAGACAGACAACAGACACTAGTACAACATCGTACAGACACTTATTAAAGTAAAAGCATAAAGTCGATCATGCGGAAAAAGTAACAACCACAAATAAATCACATGACTTAAAGCCGAGAACTGGCTGGGACAGTCTGCCGACACTGGCTATGGGGACCACCCTTACCTTTTTTTTTTTTTGGTTATTAACACTTTGTCATTAACTGACCCTTGTCTTTTTAATGAAAATTGCCACATCAAACTTATATGACACACAACATCTTATGTAAATTACTAGTTTCATAAAACTTGAAATCTTGGATAATTAATAACTCCTAAACTTTAATCAGTTACAAATAACATCTCACATTTCAAAATTTTAATTTAAAATATTGATTGTTTCTTCTATCATTTTAATAAATTTATTAAGATTTGTATTATTAGTTATCAAGTAAAATAGATTTTTTTATGGCAAAAATTAGAAAAATAATATTTAAAAAATGTAAAAACAAACATTGAACTTATGATTCAAGCAAACATATGCATTGTCAATGAAGAATTAAAGAGGACAAAAGCTATCCTCTAACACAAATGTAATATCTAAACTATAATATTTAATTATTTTAAGAATATATTTAACATAAATGATGACATTTTTATGCTATCAATGTTCAATTATCACGAGAAAATAAATAAATGTTATCCAGATTGAATGACATTTTTTTTAATATTTTTTAAAACTCTTATTCTCCTAGTTTTTACTATTAATAAATTTATTAAAATGATAAAAGCAACAATAATGAGTTTAATATTATAAATCAAAATTTTAAAAGCGTTAAATTTAAATTTTGAAATGTTAAGGGGTTATTTGTAACTGATAAAAGTTTGAGAGGTTATATGTAACTAGTGAAAATTCATGAGGTTTTATGAAATTAGTAATTTACATATGATGCTATTTAAAATGCCATGTGTCATGTATCAATTTGACATAACAATTTCCATTAAAAAGATAATGGTCCTGTAACGATAGAGTAGTAGTAGTAATAATAATAAAGAAAAGGTTAAGGGGTTAAATTCAAACTTTAAAATATCAAATTGAGCATAATTGCATACAGGATCAATTTTTCCACGGCAATAATATGAATCAAGATTGGAAGAAATTAATTTTCCATTCTTGCCCAAAAGTGTTTCTTCTTTGAGTACAAAGCATTTTTACTTTTTCTAACAAATGTGTTTTTTGAGATTTTACTTCTTCTAACATGTTTTTTTTTTTAAGATTTAAATTTGTGTTTTCTTCTCATAAGAGTGAGTAAAACAATATAATAATTTGTCCGAATAACTTTAATACAAATTGTAATCATGTTCAACAGTAATGTTAAATAAAATAGGAAAACCACAGTGAGAATCCAATGAATATACTCCCTTCAGTTCTTAATATAAGAAATATTTATTTAATTTAATTAGATTAATGATGTAAGTTAAGTTAATTAATATAATATGTATTTTTTAAAATACTCTAGTCATCTCTCTTACTTCCCTTATTCTTTCTCTTCCTTGATTATTGTTAAGAGAGCATCAATAGGACAAATTAGAAAAATGTTAACAAATAAGACAACTTTGTATTATTTTTAGAACTAAGATCAACCCCTCAAATATATCTTATATTAAGAACCGGAAGAGTATATAATTTATTAAAAAATCCTACAAATGAAAAACATATAATAAGAAGTTCTGATGCATGAAACAGCAATAGGCTTGTATTATTCACTTGTGAAACTTCTTAGTAATCACGCACTTTTTCCGGTGCTCATCACTAGTGTGAGATCTGGATCATCTAAATACAATTTCTACCGTCTAAATATAAAGTTTTTAACTAATTGCTTTTAAATGAAGAAAAAAATTCTTTGGAAAAATGATAGAAAAGATATTGTCTTTATTTCAAATTTTGTACATATTAAAATAATTTTTTATAAAAATATAAATGTAAAAAAAAAAAATCTAAACTATGCAAATTAATTTTGGATGATCCAAGACTTTTTTTTTTTTTATAATAAAAAAATTAGGTGGGGATAGACACCAGGACCATGGCATACCTTCAGACTCAAAAAGTGCACATCGACCCGCAGGTATCGAACCTCCTCCCTTTTAGGGTGAAAATCGATGTTTTTAGCCAACTATATCAATCCTCATTCAATGTTCAATGCTCATCAACGATGATAAGAAGTGAAACTGAATCCTTTTCATAGGGCCCATAGTGATTTTTCAATAAAATAAAATATCCTCCAGTTCTCTTAACTTTTAAAGAAAATAAATAAAAATCATTGCATGGTGGGTAAAACAGAACTCGAGTACGTTGCAATTCTGATAAATGACTCAGATCTTCTCTCTCTCACAAGGATTCCTTTGAAGCGGAAAATGAAAATCTATTCATTGGGAAAAGAAATAGCAGAAGATCGACAATTAATCTGTCCCAAATGTCAGTTAAACAAATTCCATTTAAAACCAATATTCAAAGTCTGAGAGCTCAGGAGCCAACTGGGCCATCAGCAATAGAAATCTCAGCAGCATACACATAATAGAAATTGAAGGCCAACCAGAAGAGAAGAGGGAACCCAGATAAAGAAATTTAAAATTCAACTCAAAACAGCAAGATCTGACATTGAACCCTATGTTTTAGCAAGAAATTGTGCCATTGAAATCCCTCACTTGGTGGCCTGTGCAATTATGTTGCTCAATGAACTGGCTTCCTCCTTTGCAGTCTCCACCAATGCATCCTGAAAGCCAAACCATTAAATGATGAGTTCTTAGAGGTTTACAGAAAGAAAAAGCTCTCCAAATAAATTCACAAAAACTGTTAGTTATATCTCATACCTGTGCAGCTATCAACCGTGCAACCGTTTTTTTGCTGGACTCTTGGAGCTCACCAGCAATTAGAAGTTCGTCGAGTATGTAGTAGGCCTTCCATGATAAACAAACCAAATAAATCAGACAGGACCTTACTTATCAATCAAAGGAATAAGTTATATTATTAGTGTTTTGGCCCCTTGAATTTATTTATTTGTCTATTAACAAGGTAGACAAAACCCAAGTTTCAGAATACATATGGTACCAATTAGAAACTAGAAAACCAATTGAGCACGAGGCAAACTTAAGGACAACATTAATTTAACCTAAAAAATAAATATACTAAGTCAACATTTAGAGTTGATTTATCTTGAAAGAATCATCAATAAAAGTAACAGACTAATAGGTGATAAGTGCACAAACCTTGTGGAAATTGAATATTAAGTCCAACTCACATACCTGCAAAAGGTGAAGAAATAATAATAATATTTAATATTAAAATATGGAACGCATACAAAATTCTTAGATCCTTTCCAAAAAGAATGGGAAATATTTCAGTTATCCAATCAGTGCCCCTATAAAGTAAAAGCTTAAAAAAGAACTCACACTGCCAAAATATCGATCAAGGATCTCAACAAAATGATGAATTATTTCAAGCACTTCTAATTCGTTGTCATCCTGGTCAATACACATGCAAAAGTATAGGCTAGCATATCTGCACAAGACATCCATTATACAATCAATTAATCATCATCAATATAACCAGGACAAAGTTTTCAAAGGAGTAGTGATATATGATGAAAGGCTATGGTTTCTTGTTAGAATACCTTTTATAAACAACTTTATATCCTCTCCAATCTACAAAATTGCAAAGCTTGGGAGCACGAGAAAGAATCACTCCACTCAGCTCACGGATAACCTTTCCAAAACAGATTTTATAGCCAGAGATGGACCATGAAGAAATACAATGAATTCAACATGGAGTGATACTAAGATGACATCATTACTTATGCAATATCAATTAAAGCTAAAATGTGAGGAGGCTAGCAATGTTTGGAAAATGAAACAGAAAACACAGCAGCTGTAATTACCTTTGTTCTCTCTTTTTGTGTGTATGGTGAATACCACTTTGTAAGTCTCACCTTCCCTTGACGGCTAATAAGCAGCACAAAGTGAATCTACAAGTACCCAAGAAACAAATCAAGAATGTTAATTGAATAACATGATGCAGAGTTGCTGGCATAAAATAATACTGCCCCATTCTGTCATCTCCATAATAAATATTACTCCCTTCGGTCTTAATTATAAGACAACATTTGGGGTTGGTTTTGGTCCTAATTATAGGACAACTTTTTAGTTTTTGTCAATTTTTTCCTAAAATACCCCTATTTTATTCTCTCAAGTTTGGTTTTTGGTGAGTATATGTATGTTGGTTGCAATACACATGCACGCACGCACATGTGTGTGTCTATGAACATATATATGTATGTATCATATATGTATATGTGTGTGTCTATATATATATATATGTATGTATGTATGTATGTATGTATGTATGTATGTATGTGTGGGTATATGTGTCTGTGTATATATGTGTGGGTATATGTGTCTGTGTATATATGTATGTATATATGCGTGTGTACATATATATGTATATCTGTGTTTGTGTGTATACATACACAAACACACACACACACACATATATATATATAAACATATATATTTCTGTGTGTGTGTAGATATATATATATGGGTGTGTGTGTGTCTATATATGTGTGTGTGCGTGTGTGTGTGGTGTGTAGATAGATCTATATGACTATATGTATACATATATACACACACATATATGTATATATAGCAAGACCATTATTTCAATTAGAAAGCGTGTGGAAAGGAAAATTGGTCGGAGAGATATGTGGTGGGGTTGTTGATTCACTTTTACTTATGTCATTTTAAATTTAAATAAGGGCATTTTAGGAAAATGAATAAAATTAACTAATTTAACTCCTCTCCTTAATCTCCCCAAAATCGGTTAAATATGTCCTATAATTAAGACCGGAGGGAGTACAAGTTAATAATCAAACGAGTCTGCCTAAAAGCTTAAGTGTTCTGAGCTCAAATATCAAATTATCCTCGTTATAGGGGAAGACTTCCTATCCTATTATCATAAAGTCATGCATTTTAATATGATGAGAACAAATAGGACTCCCTCTTGACATCAATTAATGAAATCAATTTGGCAGAGAGAAAGATATAACAGAGCAGTATTCAAGTGGAGTCCACTGTTCAACTCAGTACACACACGCATATTGTCTCTATTTCTCCTTGAAACAGATAAAGTCAATTTTTTATGAAAAAAATGAGGGGATCCAAATCTTAAACATAATAAGGTTTTGTGGCAAAACCTGCATGCAATAATCAGCCAAGCTCCCTAATAAAGGAAGGGTTAGTAATAAATATCAAATAAGAAAGGGGGCAAACCACGAAGCTCTAGAGAAAATCTGAATCCATATTAAACGTAATTCAGGGGAAACTTTAGATCAAGCTGTAGGAAAATTTTTGAGAATGCCCAAGGTTGTATGGATTATCTGATTTGCCCACTGTATTACTCCATATCTCAAAAGCACCACAGAAAGGTGGAGGAAGAACAAAAAAAAAATTTGTTGGACATATGAGGTTCAGTGCTTCGCCAGGCATATGTAGTTTTTCTATTCCCTCTTGATCTAAACATTGCGTTAAGCTATTAGTGATTAGATCATGAAAGAGGTGTACAAGGGGAAACCACTGATCTAATGACATGTCGCCCAATTCACTAGTCAATAACAAAGGAGACGAAGCTTAGCATCAGGGTATAACTGATTCTTCATCGTTTCTATTCCTTTGGAGATGCAAACCCTCTCACCATTAAAAATCTAGACATACGGAAGTTGAAAGGCATTGAAATAATTAGACGGGTCGATGTACCAAATCCACCCGGCACTCAGATCTCGAAATTAGCGGGATCCAATGAGCGGATCGCAATTGTAACGCATATGTATTTGGAAGGGAAATAAATTATCGTGAAAATTTTCGGCAACACAAAGAACATAGATTTCATTCGGATGCTAAATCAGAACCAGAAGAAATGACTTCCGCAAGGCATAAAACAAAAAATTCTCAAGTTAGTAAAAGGGTTTCTACTTTGTACTCATCACCAGAAGAGGAGGAAACCAGCAGGCAGAAGTGAAATTGGGGGGAAAAAGAACATAACAACAAGATTAAACACCAATTTCAACACTGAAATCTGAAAATCAAATAGAACGTAATTGCGGGCGAGATCCAATTTCTCTCAGCAACAACATGGCAAAGCAAGATTGAAAGGCACTTACCATTTGCCTGTGTGGCTAAGGACAAGAACCTCAATGAATCGCTAGCGCAAACTCGAGCTATAGGAGAGAATCAAAGCGCACTCTGTTCTTCAGAGGCGAAGTCTCGACAATTCTCAACTACGGACTTCGGGAAAAAACGAATAAATACCTCAACTGAATATTAAAGCAGAAGCCAATAGCCCAGGATCAATAGTTCAATAAAAATTAGATGATAACTAATTATAGGAATTATTTAACTAATTTTGAAGAGATTAAGGAGATGAGTTTTAATTTTACTCATTTTTCTAAAATTTTAAAATGCTCTTATATAAATTTAAAAAGACATAAGTAAAAGTGAATTACAACCCCGCTACATACCTCCCCCTCCAATTTTCTTTTCCTCACTCTTTCGAATTGAAATAATGATCTTACTATATAAATATAGATGTGTGTGTATGTATACATATAGATCTATCTACACACACATATATAAACACACACTCATATATCTACACATATATATATATTGACACACACAAACACAGATATACATACATATATACACAAACACACATATATATAAATGCTCCTAATAATAAGTATAAATAGGGTTATTATAGGAAAAAATTGACAAAAGTTAAAACTTGCTCTTATAATTAGGACCAAAACCAACTTTAAAATGTGTTCCTATAATTAGGACGGGAGGGAGTAATTGATATTTGGCTTCTTTCAGTTTTATATAAATTTTATATAAGGCGTATTTTTAGTTTCTTAATTTTATAAGGTAGATTTTTAATCTTATATTTTTAACACCGTTAATATTACTAACGGAAAATGTTGACGCTGTAAACTCTAAGTAATGACTGTGCAATTAACAAATTAATTTTTAATATAATATATTCATATTATTAAACAAAAATAAACTAAAAAATTTCTGTAAATGAAATTGAGGTTTTGATATTTATATTATTAAACTAATATATTTGTATTTTTAAACTAAATTTTTTTAATACAATCCAGGTTTTGATATTGAAGGCTTAACTACATTTTTAAATATTTTTCAATTTACACATATCTTAAATTTAAGACTAATATCATTTAAGTATACAGTTATCACTTAACTTTACACCATCATTTCTTGAGTTGTTGTGTCAGTGTTTTATGGAGTTGGGAATTAGGGCCGGCCCAGCCCGACAGGGCCAGCCCTACAGGCCCTGAAGTAAGAAAAACATCTGTTTTTCAAAACTCGGCTCGATAGTACCAGGGACAGGGCCAGCCCTACAGGGCCTGAAAATTACTATTCCAAATTTTAACTATTTTTCCTTTAATTTTTTTCAAAGAAATATAATTAGTAAATTGCAACCATTAAAGTTCTAATCTATCAAATAAATGTCATCACCATTAATATCTAAATAATATAAATTATTCAACAAATAAACACATTCATTAATTCGTAATAAAAGACAAATAAACACAAAGAATATGTTTTTTCCTTTTTTTTCAAAAAATATTAAACAAAGGAATTGCTTTATGTATGCCCATGACAAAATGTCTTTCCCTCTCGTAATTTTGTGTGTCTGCAGATTCCTTCAGTTCATGCATAATTTTACTGATAGGTAAAAATAATATACTTATTTTACACAAAATATATGTATAATTTATTACTTATATAATTTTGTAATACTAAAGTATGTGTTTATTTAATATGAAAACATCTCTTCTTTAAAATTTATAATAACTAATTGGGTTAAGGTGCAAAAATAGACAAATGCTTTTCTCAAAAGAGCGTCCAGTAGCAAATACTTTTTTTTGGCGCAAAAGTAGACACGTGGTTACAAAGTGGAGCAAAATTAGCATTTGACCGTTAGTTGACCGTTATCTGACGCTGACGTGGCAGTGGGATTTGACTTCTCCATTAAAATTAAGCCACCTGTCACTCCTCTCTCTTCTATGTCAACTTCTTCTTCCCTTCTTTCTCTTTTTTTTTTTTTTTCCACCTGTCACTCCTCTCTCTTCCCTTCCGTATCATCAACTCCCTTCTTTCTTCTTCCCTTCTTTCTGGCCTTCGACTTGAATTTGGAAACAAGAAGCCACCGCCGACGATCCATCTTCCTTCAACCGAACCCCTTCCTTCGAAATAACCCTTCCCCTCCTTCAACCGAACCCCCGCGGCCGTCGACTGAACCCACCCTTCCCCCACGCCCATGAGTGTGTCGAACTCAACCGCCAAAAAACCTGAGGGGTGGTGCTCTCCGCGTTGAGGAGGCCAAGAGAACCACCGGCGTTCGATTTGCCGTGCTCTGCGATCGATTTCTGTTTTGCGATCGATTTGTATAATCACTGAACGGGGTTCCAGATCGAGGAGGGGGTGGATCCAGATGGTTGGGGGCGGGGGTTTCAGATCGAGATTGGGAGGGTGGCGGTCCAGATCTTCGAACGCCCATAATCGATGAACCCCTCAGATCTTCGAACGCCCATAATCGATGAACCCCTCATCGATGAACCCAGATCGATGAACCCCTCTTCGTTCGTTCCATCAGAGAAGTGCCTGCCTGGCAATCCGGTTCTATGTGGTTTGAAGGAGGCTGTTTGGCTTAATCGAATACTCGTTCTCATTTGAATTACGTGAGTGTTCATCTGCATCCTGACTTTGTCTTCTCCTTACTCCAAAATTTATTGGCTCCTACTTCTCTTATTGTGATGCTTCTCTGGAATTAGTCATTGGCTCTTGTATGAAGGCATGATCCGAGATATATTGTGAGAGAATTTTTCATGTGCACCGAATTTATGTTAATGCAATATATACTTACTAATAGGCATGATTTCCGGGCTGTGATAGAATGATCACCGTTTGGGATTTTCTATATATATGCTAAAGCCGGAACATTGTTTGTGGGTTTGGGATTTTCTCAGACTATTTGCTTCGGGATTTTCTTGTTTTTGCTGTTTTTTTTTTACTTCTGCATCCCTTTGCTACTTTCAATTTGTTCATTTCTTTAGCGGAATTTGAGTTCTCCCCCTGTTTCTTGGATTCTTTTTGAACTGTGAACTTTTTTGGATTTTTCTCCATTTCGGAACTTGAGATCTAATTGGGTTTCCCTTTCATGTTCCTGGGTCTGTTCCTTAAACTCTTCGCAAAATATTTTGAAGCTTTTATTTTTGTTCCTTAATCTTTGAACTTCGTTTTTTTGTTCCTGAAATGATACTTCTCGATTGATTGGGGGTTCTTCCGCATCACTTCGGATTTTCTGGCTTTTGGTTTCTGGTTTCATCGTTTTGAGATTTTGGGTTTTGGATATGATAGAATGATCACCGGAATCTGGGTTTTGCATCTGGAAGAAGAAGAAGGACTTAACTGAAAATTTTAAAAGTTTATAGAGGGACTAAATTGAAATTTTTGAAATGTATCCTGGCCGAATCGTAATTTATAAAGCATTAACATCCACGTCATCATCCACGTCATCATTTTCGGTTCGAAAAAGTCAACTAACGGTCAAACGCTAATTTTGCTCCACTTTGTAACCATGTGTCTACTTTTGCGCCAAAAAAAAGTATTTGCTACTGGACGCTCTTTTGAGAAAAGCATTTGTCTATTTTTGCACCTTAACCCTAACACTAATTATATATTTTAATACATAATAATAAGGGTAAAGGTGTAATTTTACACATGTGTTTTATCCTCGGGAACGCCCGGCACCACGAGCTTTTTTCTGGAGCAAAAGTACACATGTGGTTACGTTTTGGGAGCAAAAATACGACGGGCCGTTAATTGACCGTTAACTTGGATGGAAGTGAACAGTAATGCGGGTAAAATTACACTTTTGTCATTAGTTTTAGGTGAAATTACCCTTTTGCCCTAAGTTTTTTTTTTAAAAAAAACTAAAACTAAAATTACCCCCGCCGGTGGGCCCCACCACTGGCACCCCACCACTGGCACCCCACCGCCGGCGGTGGCGGCCGGCGATCGACGGCGGCGGCGGCCTATGGGTATTTACTCTTTTTTTTTTTACTTATCATCAGCGTCCAAATCAGCTTGTCAGTCTAAATCAGCGTCACGTCAGCGTTCCATCCAAGTTGACGGTGAACTAACAGCCCATGGTGCTGGGCACTTCAGAAACGTAACCACGTGTGTACTTTTGCTCCAGAAAAAAGCTCGTGGTGCTGGGCGCTCCCGGGGGTAAAGCACATGTGTAAAATTGCACCTTTACCCTAATAATAATAAACATAAAAAAAAAAGGATTATAGTTTAAACTAAAAAATTCTAAAGAATTACAAATAAACACATTCATTAAGTGGAAGTCTAGGTAATTAATTTCTTTTTTTCTTTTTAAAAAGTTACAGTTAAACGGATCTAACGGGCCGGCCCGATTAAGCCCAAGGCCCTTTAGGGCTATCCTTGCAATGCCAATTTTAAATTTTTGGCCTATTTTTCAAGCCCAAGCCCTGCAGGGCTAGAGCTTAAACGGGCTCGGCCCGATTTCCCGGTGTTTTATGTTAACAACATTAACGATGTTAGAATTATAGGACCAAAAGTATACTTTTTAAAGTTAAAGGACCAAAAGTATACCTCATATAAACTTAAATGACTAAAAATATACTTTAGCCTACATATTTTTAGCGAATGGTACATTTTGCTCAATTTATTTTTGGGTTAAGTAGCAAATCTGCCCTGGAAGTACAGACCTAGGAGCAATATTGCTCTAGAGGTTTTTTTTTGTCTCAATGTTACCCCGAAAATTTTAAAACATAGCAATGTTGCCCTATTCCGTTAAGAAACTAACATTTACTGTTAACTTTTTACATTCTCCTAAGATTTAATACTCACTTGATCTTAGTCAAAAAGGCCAAGAAGGGTATCTATAATTTAATACTCATGAGACTGTAAAATTCATATTCTTTTTTTCTGCCAGAGTGTAAAAATTCATATTCTTAATAAATTATTATTGTAAATTCATATATATGTGATATTATGATTAGAAAATCTTATTGTAAATTCATAAATATAAGGTGTCTATAGTTTTTTTTCCTATAATTTAATACTCATGAGACTGTAAAATTCATATTCTTTTTTTTCTGCCAGAGTGTAAAAATTCATATTCTTAATAAATTATTATTGTAAATTCATATATATGTGATATTATGATTAGAAAATCTTATTGTAAATTCATAAATATAAGGTGTCTATAAATTTTTTTTTCTATAGGAGATAATAATTTGAAGCAAAAAAATACTCCATCTGATCCTAATTATAAGAGCTAGTTAACTTTTTTGGAGAAATTAAGGAAGCTAATTAAATTACTTTAGAGTATTATTTTTTTATTCAAACTAAATAGTTTAACTAATAAACTAATATACAATATAAGGATACATAACATGTGAAATGATTAAGTAACTTATTTAGTTTCCTTAATCTCTCCCAAAAAAGTTAACTAGCTATTATAATTAGGACCGGAGGTAGTATCTTGTTTTATTGAACAAATATAGACCAAAACCAACAAAAAAAAAAGAAAGAAAAGAAAAGGGTTTGGGCATAAAAAGAGATAATTTCACATGCATTAAAATTGAAACAGATGTCACTTATTGAACCAAATAAATTGCTTCAACGGAGAGCCGCCATAGCATATGATACCCGTGAGAGTATTTATAACTTGAGATTTTATCTTGAAGGAGGAAAATGCCAAAGCTAAACTGAATTGTTTAGTTTTATTTGCAGATAATCAGAAGATGGAATTAATTGGTACAGAGTTTCAACTATTGTTGATAGCCAATGAATGAGATGTGTGAAACAATAGTAAGACTTACCTAATACTACAAAATTAACATTAATATATTCAATACCATACATATCCATTCGTTTCACAGTGAAACTATAACATGTGTGTATCAGAAATACTTAGGCAGCATCACATGAGCCATTGGATCTTTCTTCATCTTCCTCCTCTTGAACTGTTTCGACGCAGCTTTCAACACTCTCGCCCATCCCTGTACAGTATCAACATTTTATATCCTAAATTATACTCCATTCTAGTGTTAATGTAAGACACATTTACATAAAACAGAGTTAAGAATTTAATGATACCTTCATAACGATGGGATTACAACTAGTCTTCATCCTTGGAGGTGTTGGAGACAAATCAGAAGGCACAATCTTGTTCTTGTTCTTGTTCATCTTCATCTTCTTACTCTCAAGCGCATCGAGATTGAGATTAAACGCTGCAGTGGAGAACTTCTTCCTTAGCATAGATCCCACTTTCTTCTTAGCACTTCTTTTATTATGAGCACTTAATTGCAAATCAATCTCATTGTTGTTATCGAAAGAGAGATTCCTGAAGGGAGTGAAGGAATCCAAATCCATGGGAGTGAAAGGTCGAGACATCAAAGGAGACCAGATTGAGCTCTGAGAGTAATCGAAGTCATAAGCTGAGTTATCTGGGAACTTGCCCAGAAGCTCTATCGACATTAATGGCTCCAAATACTCAATCACTTTCACTGTTCTTCCCAGAATCAGACTCTGTTCTTCTTCTTTTTCTTCTTCTCCGTGTACAGCCATCAATGAATGAGTGAATGATTAGTGTGTTAGTTTCTGAAAAGGCTATTGGTGTCTGCTTTGTTCTCTGTTGGCTTTTGTTTCCGTTGGGTGGAGTTGCTTTTTGATTTTTGTAAGGGAAAGTAGAGAGATTGGGAAAGTGACCGTTACTCTGTCTCTATGATATGTGTTTACGCTTTTGTCCTTGTGCAATTTTGATATCTCAATCAGATCCTATTGTGGGCCTAGAGGCACTGGGCTAAACCATCTAACTCGTACACAGGACTGTCCAAATACAATTGAGGGCCTTTGACCCCAATTATTGTTCTACCCATGTGTAATCGGCTCCACGTTTTAATGATTTTTTTTTTTTAAAAATAAAAATAAATAAAAAATACCCCTTCTAATGCTTCAAATGATAATTTTTTTTTATTGAGCAAAAAAAAACGATAATTATTTTAGTACCAGTCAATATCCTGAAATATTTTTTCAACATCCAAAAATAATTTTTCAAGATCATGAAATCTTTTTCCTGTACCAATCAGTATCCTGAAGTATTGATATTCTCATGATATTTAAGCAATCGAGAATAACATTTGTGTGTGACCCATTAAGCACAATTAGTCACTGACATAAATAAACATAGACCAATTAAAACTCTTTTAACATGCCCAATTTATTTAATGACCTTATAAGACACTAGCAATGCTCTGCGGCCCCAGAACTATTTGAGTTGATCAAGTGATATATCTTTTGTTCTGGTGTAGAACACAGATATTCAGCCAAGCGAATGGGCTGGTGCTTTGATATAGGATCAAAGGTCTCTTCTCGAATGCCTATTAGGGAAGCACTCGGAAGGAGATGTGATCACTGTACACAACCAGGCTCTTAGCCAAGGGGGTGGAGTGTGTGCACAGTGTGTATGTAAATAGCGTAGGGTTAGAACCTGCGTACCTTAGATCTCTCTTTCAGTATTTATAGGGCATACCCGGATCTGATCTGCCTGGCGTGATATCCGGCTCTGGATCCGAACTGCCTTACCATGTGCGGTGATGACCCTATATTACCGGGGTAGTTGAGATTCCCCTGGGTGGTAGGTGCGACCAGGGTGTATTGGGCCTTGTCGCCATTGGGCTTGATATCGGTCCGTAACACCTTTCATATTTGGATGCCGTGCAGGCATCATCCTTCACAACATCGTTCACATTTAGTCGAGAACAAAGATAGAGTATCATCTCTCTTAACTGACTAAATGTAGTTAATTCACAGAACTAAGCCACATCCTATGTGGAAAAAGACTTATCTAAAAGATGTTGAGGTGGCTAATGGAGTTTGATTTGGGTAGTGAGTGAGTGTCTAGGTGGATTGATTCTACCCTGTTGATGTGGCTATGATATCCTGAACCTCAAGAGAAAAGGATCATTCTCGTCGTGCTATTTATAAGGTCTATTAACCATAATGGTGTTATTCAATAAAATAATTAGAATTATTTTAAAGTAATAAATTTATAGTAAATATACTTATTTTTTGAAAGTACCCTAGTTTATAATGTTGGATATGATTATTTTTGATGATATCTTATATAAATGTTATTATCCAGAGCAAAAAATTTGCATACTACATTTATCTTCTACTTTGACTAATTCTTATATTTAATGTAGATATGAAGTTTAATACAATGAAGAATGATCAAGAATGGAGATTGAAGAAAGAAGAACTTGTTAAATATCATGAGAATATCAATATTCAAATCCCTGTGATCAATTTTTAGTACCCTGAATATTTCAAAAAAAGGAAAAAGTGAGAGGCATCAGGCATCATTTTGCATCAAAACGACGCATTATTGCGGAAGAGGATGGTAGTGATTGGGAAGCCGCAGTGGATCTCATCCGGATCCAATTTGGTGGTTATCATTTAATACAACAGGCGAGATATACAAAGCTGACTCACCTCCCACAAGTGATTTTCAGCATGTTTTATTCATGCCAAATTTTTTTAATTTTACCTTAAAATTCAATAAATTTTCAAGTTTATCCTACATTATACTCAATGAAAAAAAAAATTCAAAGAAATAAATAAATTAGGGATAAAATATTATATTCATATTAAAAATTTAATCAAGTGACTCATAAATAGAACAAAAAATTCTTTTATTTTCCCTATAAGCAGGACTAGAAACGTAATTATGTTCCTTGTTTTTTTTTTTTTTATTCATTAAATATATTAATTTATTTATTTAATTTTGGGAAACCATTCTTGTTTTTTTTTTTTAACAATTGGGAAACCATTCTTGAAAGTACTTATGTGTGTTTTTATCTCCTTATTAATTCTTTTCATTCTACTCTGTTAGCATAATTAGTTTTTGTACAAAGACTAACAATGCTAATTAAACAAAGTTATAGAGACTAACAATGTTGAAAGAGTAAAATTAAAAATTTAACAAGAACAAAAAAAAAAACTCATGTATTAGATTAAAAGTTGAAAGAAATTACTAATAATACCTCAAGAATGATTTTTCCTTTGAGTTTTAACATTAACATTATTTGGAAAATAAAAAAAATATTAACATTATATATTTTGGAAAAACAGGAGAAAAACAACTACCATTCGTCAGCTATCATTCAAAGAATCGCAACAAATCATTATTAGAGGGAGTTGGAGAAACAGAGGTGTGTGGGTAGTGAATAGAAAACACAGAATAAAGTAAAATTAAAGTTTTGGATTCCTCCATATCTTTAAATATACTACTCCAGTCTTAATTATAAGACAACATTTAGGAATTTGTTTTGGTCTTAATTATAGAACAACATTTTAATTTTTGTCAATCTCTTCCTAAACCATCCTTATTGATATGAATAAGAGATTATGTGAAATCAACAAGGTAATTGAAGTGTCAAATTTATATAATGGCATTTTAAAAAAATAAGCAAAACTAACTAATTTAATCTCTATCCTTAATTTTTCCAAATCGGTTAAATATGTCCTATAATTAGGACCGGAGGGAGTACTACGTATTTATCTATATATAACTGTTACGGACCTAGTCAAGGCCCACTATCTCATTAGCCAGTGCAGGGGGCAACCCACGTTGTGGTCACAACCCACTAACCGTGGGACCCAGCCACGACCAGGGCGATTGGCACAATCCCAGCTACGACTGTGGTGATTTGCACGATCCTTGGACATGCACAAGATGGGAGCCAAGGAGCTAACCGACTGTGTATATTCTATATATACGTACGAGAGGAGATAGGCGCTGTGTACACATCTCTAGCCTCAGACTTTACATACTGTTACACAGTGCACACACCCCACCCCTTAGGCGAAACGTCTGTTGTGTACTGTGATCAGCCTTCCTTCTGTTTGCTTGCACAATAAGCTCACAGGAGGGAAACCCTGATCCTATATCAATCAACAGCTTACCATCAAGCCGGACACCTGAGTTCTACTCCAGAACAGTGGCGCCGACCGTGGGGACCAAAAAACTTCGATTCCCGTGACCAACGATGGTTAATACCAGCAACAACAGTTTATTCCGGTCCTCGGAATCTTCATGATCATCACCATCGTCAAAACCCTAGTTAACACCAATTACAAAGAAGGCGTGATGCAGACAGAAATTTCCACGGGCTTGCACCTGAAGGAAAACCCTAATTCTTGTCGTGAGAAGCCCATTTTGTTGTGCATATAACTTAATTGATGAACGCCCATAGGGCAAAAGGAGTATCGTCGACCTTCAATGTGGGGTTGTTCGTATTCCCTTTGTCATTTTACATGTCCCCTAAGGGGTGGAGCAAACTACGAAGGTGCCGAGCTGAGCACTCAGAATTGGATCTTTTCAATCTCTCCTTTTCTTTACACTGTGATGAGGTGCCGAGATGATCAAGGGCTGAGATTATGATGTGCCAAGCCAACCAGACAACCAGACATTCTCAAAACGAAGCCGAGACTTTTGAAGTCGGCATGCAGGTTTTCTTTAATTGAAGCCGGCATGAAAAGGAGCCGAGATCACTGAAGCCGGCATGAAAAGGAAACGAGATCGTTGAAGTCGGCATTTGTGTTCTGCATACCCCGGCTTGCCGCTTGACAGGCAAAGAAAATTGGTTTCGTTCTGTTCGAGTATTTTCTCTCTATTGTTTTCAAAGACGCGATCTCAGCAGAAGGAATCCCTTCTCACAGCATATTTTCAAATCACTTGTGCCCATTAATTGTTGTTGGTGGACATTGTGATAATATTAACCGGAGCATCCAGTGGCATTGGAATGCCGGGATCAAATAACCCTGAGAAATATCCAGGATGTTTGGTACATGCTATTGGAATGCCGCAATCAATATCCCAGAATAGTGGATATTTGAACCACTATTCTTCTATGCTGGGAAAACGATCTAATGCTGATCCAACGCCGGGATCCAGTGTCGGGATGCTTTTGAAAAACTAATACCGAAGTCAGAGTTGGCCGGTGGCTTTCAGCAACGCCAGATGTCATGCAAGGATCACCCCTCTCATATGCAAAAGACACGTTGATGATTAGCTGGCTTCTTGGATGCCGCGCAATCTGTTTCAAAACAAGGCTTCGTCATCAGGCTAGGATTATTATTAAATCCATCCGACTTGCAATTGAGAAGATATGCGGATAGTAGTCAATGACCAGATGACAAAAAGCGTGGCTGTCGAACCTTGGACCTGCAATTTCACCGATCGCACAACTCTTGGAGAACTTGGAGATGGAATATTCAAAACAAGAACGTGATTTTTTCATGTCAAGGCTAAGTTGGCAGTGTCATTGGGGCCATACTGGAATCTAGTGATCTGCCCTTTAATAGTGCCATGAGTTTATATATGAGACTGGGCAAACCTGAGAAGATCCTCCTGAATTGACCATATCCGAAGACGTCTCCAAGCATTGCTATAATTCAATCGATGATTGGAATTCATTGTTGTCTTATGAATGCTCTATATCAAATACCAAGAACAAATTGTCTATCCAAGTTATGCTCCGCATAAAGCTGCACCCGCAAGGGGAAGATGAGGTAATGGTGCAATCAGTAAAATTCAACGCGAATCAAGCCAAGGCTGCTACTAGATTGTTCGAAGAAATTTCTCACAGGGGTTGTGCATCATGGGCATGCTTCTCATTGACAGATTATTATTATGTTTATTCGATTTAGTATCCAGTCTCTTAGTTAAAGTTTGGGTTCGTGGACCTCAATTTAAATGAACCATGGACTATTCTTGCACATAAGAAGCCACAAAAGGGTGGATTGCATATGATCCTAGCGTTATGAGACCTCCACTCGACATACAAAATTTATTAAGATTTTGTGTATGATGGCGTCAAGGGAAAGAGTCTGCAGATAAGGCGTTGGATGCCTTCCGTCAAATGCTAACATTCAGGGGCAAGCCGTCTACTGCTACTATAGCAAGTGTGATTGCAGTTTATGCACAATTGGGATCTTATAATCTGGAGACCTCAATCTAGTTATGTATTAAAGCAAGAATGGACTTTAGATGTCACTGCTCAGAACTCCCTGGTCTTTCTCCTTCTAAATGTGGTAATCCTACCATACGGATTACTATTAAAGTCTTGATCAGCTTATGCATGCCTTTACTTATTGCATAACAAATGTATTTTATTTTTCCCTGGAAGGAGGATGGGGATTCTGCAGGGCCATATAGCTTAAGACGCTTAGTAATTTCATGAAGAAATGGAGACCATATTTTCCACTCAGGAAGCAAGCTATCAGTTGCTAGATAGCCAACCCATGCCTTTAATGACAGGTTCAGGTTCCACTTCGCAGCAATTATTGGCAATGCTTGGCTCTTCAAAAATAATGGCTTCAATACTTGTCTGCTTTTCGAATCCAACCATGTCATCAACTCGGGTTGAGTGTGTTTCTTTTGTTTGGCTATTGGCTATCTGCCCTTGATGAATTTTCAATATCACCTCCTACTCCACAAAGGGAATCAGTAAAAGCATCCAGTATGTATGGACTTAACCAAATAGAGCACGCCTTTGGTAGTTGCTGATATGTAAAGGTGGAAAAAATCCAGCTCTCCGATCTCTCCTTCGGCAACTCATGTGGGCAAATAATCAGAATGCATTGCTCATGTGTTAGGGTACGCCATAGATGCCCAATACATGCATTTCAGTTTGTGAAAAGTATCTTGGCAGGGGAATCCGGTTATACGAGTGGCGGAATCTTGGCAGGGCTTGAATTAGAGAAAAACCCTCGATTCTTGCCACCTCCTCCAAGATCTCATGTTTAGCCTCCAAGATAACGGTACCTCCTTGCTTTGGTTCAAGCCCAAAGAAAATCCTTTGGTTCACTAATTCACAGGTTGTGTACTGGCCATAACACTTGACTTCACAAAGATCTTAGAATCTTTATTACAAAGGCAGCGGTACTTCCGAAGCAGAGAATTGGCTATTCAGTTCCTCTCTCTGTTCGGGTAATGGGAGGTCAGAACACGGACCCCGGTTACACTTAATACGGTTAAAATCCGGGCTCCGTCTAAAGTTTCGTGGGAAGCAGGTACTTTTCTCTTTCAAATCTTGTTTCTTTATGTCATTATTCATCACATATTTCTTCAAGTCCACACATCACGTGTTTCCAACCCCGGCTACACCGAATCTGGTTAAAATCCGGGCTTCGGGTAAAGACGACTACGGCCACCAAATTTATTTAAATGATCGAATTCAGGGTTACAACACCCATAATAGGATAAACGAATTCAGGGTTACGACACCCATACTGGATAAACAAAGTCAGGGTTTCTACACCCATAATTGTTCATTTCATATTCCCTCAAATCCACATATCATATGTGTTTCCTTTGAACTATTGGTGCCCTCCTATCACTGGGCGCAAGGGTGCCGTATTAAACTGGATGGAATCCACCTCCAAAAATAGAAGAACGCCGACCCCGGTTACACTGATCCCAGTTAAGACCCGAGCTCCGCGTAAAGTCTTTCGGGAAACGAGAAGCAGGGCCCCGGTTACACCTAATACGGTTGCAATCCGGGCTCCGTGTAAATTTTGCGGGAAGTGAAAAGGCGGCCCCCGGTTACACATAATACGGTTAAAACCGGGCTCCGTGTAAAGTACAGTGAAGTCCATGTTAACTCCGGATTACAAACTGCAAATAAATAAATAAACTCTCAATCGAGAGCACTGATTCAATCTCCTCAAATTGCTCTAATGACAAAGACGTGAAGGAAAGAGCGAATACAGGGTCACTGAACCCGGGTGTAATTCAAATACGAACTGAAGAATAAAACCCGGCTTTTCAGTCGGAGGGAGATGTCTCCGTAGAGCTATCGCAACCCGGACGCTTCCTAACTTACTCCAGGATATCAAGCGGAATGTCATGCCGACCACGATCGAGTCAAAATGTTCGGACGCTTTGGTGAAAAACCAAACCCGGGCAGGTGACAACTTCCCTTTATCCTAGGATGACCCGGTCAACGAACCTGGAATTATACAAGGCAGTTTGAATACTGACCCTCGCCATTTTACGGTTTCAATACCGGATGCACTTTCGCACTTTCGCAGATTCTGCATATCACACCTTTGACCCTGGCTCGGTCACTCAATAGTACTCCAAAAACAAATGTGAGTTCGCTATATCAGTTCATCGTGGACACGGATGAAACTCTACATAAATATTCGAATCGATCGGGAAGTGAACAAACTTTCATTAATGATCAAGTCAACATAGTTTCAAAGCAAATTAACCCGGACTACATGTCTGGGGGCAATTCAATCATGAGACAAGTAACTCCGGGTTTCTTCGAAACTCAGATAGACACTTTATCAAAATCAAATGAGTGGTAGCAACTCCGATACGATATCCGGATTTAACAACAGATCCACCCCGGCAGCCCATAGACCTGGACTACCAGGCTGGGGGCAACCATGCTGCTCAGTTGTCAATAACCGGGATTTTGCAAACTCGAACATGCTTTCGCAATGAGCAAACTAAACGATTTGCGCACACGAGCAAGGGATCTTATATCTTCACAGACAACCCGGATGAGCTGAACATATCTCGGCCAAATCTGTATTTCACAGTCGAGCAAACAATTAACCTCGGCAGCTCAGACACCTGAACTACCGAGCTTGGGGGCATCTGTTATGGACCTGGTCAAGGCCCATTATCTCAACCGACCCATGCAGATCTAAACCGCAAGACCTATTCAATGGGGAGGTTGCCGAGATTCATGGACACACGATGACACACGATGCGTGGCTCTCTCCGATCGATCATCTACGATCTAGCTTCATCTTATATTCTCTCCTATCTCTTATCTTCATCTTCTACAGATTATCTCCTATCTCCAATCTATCTTCTACACGGTCTACGCTCCGGCTATTCACATACAACCGTCACAGAGCAGACAGACCCCCTTTAGGCTAAACGCCTCCATCAACACTCGAACTACGTGGACTTTGATCCCTCTTCAGGGTACGTAGGCCCTAGGAATCGCTCCTAGGTCAAGTCCCAATCAACATCAACATCCTAGCCCCTCAGGGCTAGACAATCTGTGTTCTACACCAGAACAATAACAATCTTTTTTATCGATATTTCAACCGTTAAATATTCGAGCATCAAATATTTATATATAACTATTTTAAATTGTTAAATATTGGAAACTATATTTTACGGTTTTTCAAACACAACTGTTATGTATAGGGGCATATTTAACAGTTGTAACAAAATGATTGTTAAATATAGCGATCTATATTTAATGTCTTTTTAGTAACAACCGTGATATAGTTTTACAATACTTAACGGTTAAATGATGAACGATAAAGTATTTGTCACCATATAAAGGGGTTTATTTGACGGTTATATATAAAAATTGTTATATATTTAGAATATATGAAAGTTATTGGCGAATAACTATTAAGTATGTGTGACAATTTTTTTTTTTTTAAAAAATTGGGCTCACTTTCGATCAACTCCCTGCCAAATAACCTATAGAAACAACATATATATACCAAACACCCAAACAGATTTAGTTCTGGCTGAATGTATCCAAATATATACACAAAAAATAATAAATCATCGAATTATATCTATACAATAATTACAAATACATCAAAGCTAAGGTAAAGGAATTTACATATGATCAAGTGCCCATTTTTCTTTTCCAACAATTATCCAAATTTTAGTGCTCTTTTTAGTTACAATTGTTTTCTTTAATTTGCGAAGCAACTACTTTCTCTTTGATATCTAAATTCTTTGATTGTGGTCATGATTGACGTACAAAGCATTGTCCTAATTAAATTTTGTTTCAAGTGATAATTGTTGGAAAGGATCATCCTCACTAAATTCACCTCTTTCATTCTCATTTATTTTGTTTGATAACAAAACAAAAGACCAATCTTTATTAGTAGGAGCATGAACATAAAACACTTGTTTAGCTTGAAAACCCATAATGAAAGGCTCTCTTTTTTTTGTATAGTAGGAGCATGAACATAAAACACTTGTTTAGCTTGAAAACCCATAATGAAATGCTCTCTCTCTCTCTCTGTTTTTTTTCCTGCTTGTTCAAATTCAATTGTATCAACCCTAACTCATCCCTTTTAAAAGCATTATTATTGTTAACCCACTTGCACCTGAAAACCAGAACATGAAATCCTAGGTAATTCAACTCCTAATTAAATGTGCTTAACAACGCCAAAGTATGACATATTGATATAGATAGGATTATTATCTGTTGCACTTGATACATGCATAGTGTTAGCAAGAATAGTTACTCCACTATTTTGCATTTTATTTTGGGCATCTTGCTCTTTAATTAGTATTAAAGGTGTATCTATTGATGACGTAGCTTGATAAAGAAACCACATGTATGTTTGGACCATGTGCCAAGAATATTACTTTCTTCAGAATTGAATTATGATCAACATTGTACTTGTCATCAACATGTTGCTTCAACCATGCCGTGAATTGTTTATTTTGTTCCTTGGCATATCAACTCTGTACTTTGATGGCGTTTTCCCTCCTAAGCTCGTCCATATGAATACCTATATACCTGATAGGGGAAAACTTTATAGCCTAAATCCGCAAGTATACGGGCCGTATCAAGTAATAAAGTGATAAGAAAAGTATTGTTCCCACGAGGACTTAATATCACAAACTTCAGTTAGGCATTAATTTTACACTTTCATTTAAGTTGAGCAAAACAAATTGAATTTAATTAAGACAAAATAAATTAAAACTAAAATTAAAATAAACAAACTACCACAATAATCGAACGATCAATCTAGAGTCACTATTCCCTTGTTTGTTTCTTAGATTTTATCCCCACTAAATTAATTTTGACTTAACATAATCAGCTAATCTAGAGTATCAATGTCTATAAATGTCTTCCGGTTCATTTATATATCTATCTTAATTAATTATGCAATGCCTCACACAACTAAATAAGATGCATCTTAGATCGGGCTTACTCTAATTTGATTATGCGGAGCTTCTAGGTATATGCTTATCCTAGGCGCAAATTAGATTAAAACCTAATTCCACATTATTTAATCCCAAGGTCAATTCAAGATTTCCTTTTCCAAGTTCAACCCTAAATCCCCAAAACATGCTCAATAGTGGCTAATTACTAAGTAATAACAATAAAACAAGACTAAATAAATTGAATTAAATTAAGCAAAACTAATTAATGGAAATAACCTTTAAGTCTCAAACAAGCTCATAGATCCTCTAGGTTGAAAAGAAAATTTAACCACATATGGCTATAACAAAATCCATAAAAAGATGAAACTCAAATTCAGAGAAACAGCCTGAAGGGAAGAATAGAAATCAAATCTGTTTGTGTGCGTCGTCAATTTCCCTTCCTCTGCTTCTTGAATTTGTGGTTCAACCTCCGTGCGTTGTGCGTCCTTTTGCTACTTATCCGTCCTCCCCCTTGCGTCTTTTTTCTTCTTCATATATATAACCTAAATATAACTTTGGCCGTTGGTCACTGATTCTCCTTTTCTTATTAAAAAGATATCTTATATCTTGTAATCTCCTCCACCAGATCACATAATTGATTTTTTTTTTCTATTTTTCTTGCGTGGGACCACCGAGTTTGGTTGATTGCATATCCTCTTAATTGTTTTTTCTACTTCTTTCTAAATCAGTTAATATTTCTTGCAAAATATAATAGGAAATAAGTAGATTTTATATCGAAATATCTTTTTATCCTATAATGATAGTAAAATATATAAAAGATAATTAAGTAGGTATATAATATTAATAAATCCAACTAATTATATCATAAAATATATACCTATTTAATTACAAAATATATACTTATCAAACTCCCCCACACTTAAACATTTGCTTGTCCTCAAGCAAAAGAAAGAGAATTCATTATAACATTGCCTATGACATTCCTAAACAGAGAGCAATAAACCACCACACTTAGATCATATCATCAACTCTTATTTAAGTTAATGTCTTATAAGAATAAGTCACTAAGCCAATAGCCTTAAACAATTGTATTAATCTCTTAACATCCCATGATCAAAGGATCGGTAAGTAATAAGTGCGACAATAAGATTAGTAGAGGAATTTACGCTACTTAACTTCTCTAGAAAAATTAAAATGCCCCACTAATTAAACCACGCTTTTTATTGAACTTAATAGGGATCCTCAGGTAAAACATAACTTTTTTTTTTATTTTATAACTTGAGCTGTTGTAGGTCCCATTTTTATGCGACCGTGCACATGGATAATGCATCACTGGTTACTCAGTTACTCTAACAGGCACCTCAAGAGGCTTTTAGCCCAACTCATAACCCTCTTTGATTTTACCGTTTGACGCGAGTGCTAACATTGGTGATGAAGTGCCCCCGGTTACTAAGTAAGGTCTAGAGAAGTCATTAGAGTTGTTGTTGTTTTTTTTTTTTAAATTGAGTCATTTCCCTAAACAAAAGATTTACTTAACTAGCAAAGGTCATCATCATCTCATTACCTAATTTCAAGAAACCACCATCTTCTTAAAAATAGAAAAACCCAAGGATACGAAACCTCAACCTTGCCATTACCTAGCAAGTATTCAAAGAGAGAGAGGTTTCAAGAGAAAGAGTTATCATTGCAATTGGGGAATAGCCGTGGATCAACGTTAGAGGATATCAACAACATTGAAGTCTTCGAGTGCTCTAAGGTAATCCTAATCTCCAATAGTCGTTTTATCAAGTTATCTTAATCCTCAATAGTTGTTTTGAAAAGTAATCCTGAAACTCATGAATATCATAAATTGTTGAGTTCTCATGAGTACTGTAAAAAGTTACGAATTAATAAATAATAACTAATTAAGTATAATGAGTTAAGATTAATAATTCATGAGGACTGTAAAGAGTTATGAGTTTCCGTAATGATTAAACAAAATTTTTATTTTCAACCTCACGAAACTTTGCATGAAAGTTGTGTAATAGACAAAATATAATTAACCAACAAATAGTTAGGTGCACAATTATGTCAAAGAAAGCTAAAGGAAAACACATCCCTAACTCACACAAAGTAGTCACAGTCAAGTTTGTAGCCTCAGCAATTTCTTGGGGGAAATCACCCTACTGCAAAGTGACTTGAAGAAGAAATAAAGCTTCGTAATCGTAGCTCGTACTTTATCAGGTAACATACTTCGTAATGCTATAGAAATGAAGTTTTCCATCAACACATGACAATCACGTGATTTCAGACCCTTTAGCTTCTAGTCCTTCATTGACACAAGGTTGCTAATATTTGATGATTAACCCTCTGGCACTTTCACGAAAGCAATAAACTCATAAACTCTTATATTTCTTTTTTGTTTAGAGTGTGAAAGCCGTTAGGTGAAGGAATGTACAAAATCCCCTGTCCCCCGGTGTGAATTCCTCCCTTATTCTCATCTCAACCATGTTTAATCTTATATTAAATAATGATAATTTATTTAACAAAAAAATGATTATTTAAAATAAAATAAAGAAGTACAAACGATAATTTGATCAAATGGAAGCAACTTACTTCTTTTTACTTCTTTCTAGACATGATCAAGCCTTTGAAGATTCAAGCATTATGATGAATAAATGGTAGAGTAAAATACTTTAACTTCCCTTATATATTTTGCCTTAATTACAAAATCTTCCCTTCTATTTTGAAAATATACATGTAAGTCCAAACCCTTAACTCTGTTAAGGTTTTTTATTTCTTAATTAAAATTTATATTAAAATAAATTTTGTTCAATGATTTCCCCTTCATCATTACTAATTCCCTAATTTTGACTAAAATTGTTTAAGTAATTCAAGACTTAATTAATTTAATCAATGCAGACATAGAAAACTTAATTAAAAATATGATTAATTATTTTAATATATGCATACTAAAATAAAAATGTTTATAATGTTTGTGCAAAAAATGTATTTAAAAAATTAAAATTTAAAGTTAATATAAGTCACATAATGTCTCAAATTTACATTATTAATAATATATGATGAATAAAAATGTGCATTTCAATCATGGTGTCATGGCAAAAATAAAAAGAAAGAAATATGTTTTTAGTCATTTAAAGGAATACTAAATAAATAAGTTTCATTAACTATGATAAAGAGTTTAAAATTTTAAATTTTATGATATAATAAAAATTAATAAATTTTGTAATATCTTGAAAATTTTGAACATACGTGTATTAGAACTTTTTTTTGCTAAGAAAATTTATTTTTAGGCTAATATAAATGTTTATTCATTTGTTGAAAAATGTGTATTTTGGTCAAAAACAAATGTTTAATAGTCAAACTTAACGGTCAACTAAGGCCCTGTTTGGTACAGGGAAGATTTGAGGAAGGAAAAGAAAGGAATGGAAGTGAAAGGAAAGGAAAGGAAAATTAGGAGGGAACTTAAAAATGTGAGCCATTTGATATACTAGGGAATGAAACTTAAGTTGAGGGAAAATGAGATGTTTGGTATGAAGAATTGGGTGTTGGTTAAGTGGGAAGGTTAGGTGAAATTTCCACAGTGCCCCTAAACCGTTCGAACGTAAAGCACTAAATGGACAATGTGTTCGAACGAAAAATTGGACAGTAACCAAACTTGTGCGGCTGTTTATATCAGAACATTCCAGGAACAACAATATGACAGAAACAGAAGTAGGCATTTTTGACAGAAAAAATAGTAATATAAATGCAGGACAGTAAAAGCCACAGCTGGCTATGTATCCCAAAGAAAACTTTGCATAGTTGAAGCAAGGCAAAATTCAGAAATAGAGGAGCCAATGTCCAAGGATGTCGGGTCTCTTCTGGTGTTTCCCAATTAGCGGCACTCTCTCCTCTGGTTCTCGCCGGTGGTGAAAGTGACGGTGGTTGAGGGAGGAGGAAGATTGAGTGGAGGAGTCGAAGGTCACTGCTCTCGTTCTGCGGCGCTGCACTATTGTAGCAGTCCTCGCTCGCATCTGGTTTACAGGGGCTTTTTTGTCCCAATTATTCACTCTCCCAGAAAGATTTGAAGATCCCACCAATTTTAGAGGGATTTCAAGTTCCCATGTTTGTGGGAAGATGGCGCCAGGCGGGAACTTGGTTTGACGGGAAGATGGCACGCCAAACATGTTTTGCTGTGGGAACTCTTGTGAATTCTCTGTACCAAACGGGTCCTAACAGTTGAGTGGATGGAAATCGAATATCAAATATGCAAGGGAGGTTTCTGTAATATGCATTTTAATTTGAAGAGATGTCTATATACGTTTTCAAAATAGAAAGGAGATTTGTGTAATTTAAGTAAAACAAAAAGGTACTCAATGCATTTTACTCTAAATCATATAGTGTATGTTTGGATTAGTGGTAGAAGTTAATTTTTCACTGTGATTTAAAGTGTACGAAATAAGAAATAAGTATGTGAGGGGAATTTTGCCTGATACATTTGGTGAAGAAAATTCATATTTAAAATTGATATGACAGCACTAGATATCAAATATTTATTTATTTTTTTTTTTAAAAAGGGAGAAAAGGATAGGTCTTTAGATATTAACAAGAACTAACGATTAAAAAAGAGTTGAAAGGCTGAGTCACAATACTCCTCTAATTAAACGCATAAAATATACATGGAAATAACTATTACACATAACGAGAAACATATATAGAGACACCACAAAGTCATAAACTAAAGCCTTAATTTTTTTGATATAAAACTAAAGCCTTAATTAATTGGGAGAAGCTAAGAGAGCTTGTGCTTGTTTCTCATAGCGAAAACCATTAGCCTTAGAATCATCAGCCGAATAAACAAAAATACCATGAAGCTTGTTTTCACTCTTGAGCTTTTGACAAGCTGTGAAGAATCCACCTCCTGGACTTAACCCTCCACTTCCATCACTTATAAAACTCACCAAAACCTTCCCTCCTTCATAATTCTTACTCTGTCTATTAAAGTAATCAATGAACTGAGACACCGTCGTGCCTTTTGCGTACGCATAGAATTGAAAGTTGACGTAATCTATGAGGTTCCCATACTTTTTCCACAATGCCAAGTAATGGCTCTGAACTTGGGCATCGTCGAACGGAGCGATTGAAGCGAACTTGACGACGCCGTTTGATTTAAGTGTTTTGATTAAGCGACCAATGCATTCAGTGAAGGTGTTTGGATCTGAGTTGAATTGTTCGTAGTCGATGTCGATTCCGTCGAGGTTGTACTGTTTGATTATGCCTTTGAGTGATGAAACTGCGTTTGAAACCCATGAATCAATGGAAGACGGGCTAAATTTGACTGGCTTGTCTTGCACAGTAGCGCCTCCTAGACTTAAGGCTACCTGAAACAAATCAAATTTCATTCTAATTAGAGCTGTCTACAAACCTAGGTTAGTTATGAGTATGTGTATAAGAGTTTAATTTCCACATGCTCTGATTGTGTGTTTGCGTTGAATGATGGGTTTGTTTGACTCATCATGGGTATGCGATCACTTAAAATAAGTGATTATAAAATTCGGTTCAATTATGTACCTCATACAATACAAAATCACTTAAAATAATTTTAATAGGTAGAGAATTTAAAAGGGATAAGGGTCTCAATTGTCACGGAAGTTTTCGCTGAGGAGCACTTAGCATCTGGAAGTTTTTTTGGAGCAAAAATGCCCCGGAAGCTAACACAATGGAGCAATTTTGCCCCGGAAGCTTTTTTTAGGAGCAATTTTGCCCTGAAAGTTTTTTTTAGGAGCAATTTTACCCTGAAAGTTTACAAATTGGAGCAACAATTTAACGGTCAAGTTTAACAGAAGGGCAAGACTACAATGTTTTTAAACTTCCGGGGCATTTTTGCTCCAAAAAAAACTTCCGGGTGCTGAATGCTCCTGAGCGAAAACTTCCATGGCAAATAAGACCCTTATCCCAATTTAAAATAAAGATAATTTTTAAATTAACATTTTTTTTTTAAAAAATGATTTTTTATTTTGAAAAAATAAGCTATGAACCGTCCACGGCCACTCATGCGCCCAAAGGACTAGCAGAGAAACCAATTCATGTAATCACTTCAAATAAGTGATTTTACACTTCAATAGTTAAAATTCTTCATACATATTTACCTCAAACAACGTAAAATTACTTCAAATAAGTTTATCTAAACAAGCACTCAATCAATGTCCAAATTATGTGGAGATAGTGAGATCTATCTAATTCGAAAAAAATGAATCACAAAATCTCATGCTCGGTTTTTGTGTGTGTTGAATGAAGGGTTTTGATTGATTCATCATGGATCTGGGATCACTTAAAAATAAGTGATAACAAGTATAAAAAGAAAAAAATTCTCATATATTAAAAAATCAGTTAAAAAAGAATGAAATGTCCGTACAACAATTGAGATGGGATGTTCTTAAGATACTATATAAAAGAAATTAAAGGGAGATATGTTAGTGTATATATAGATGAAATTATTGACGACCAGAAAAAGGATTCAAATATATGAAGAACCTGGCACCTTGACGTTGGAGTGTTGGGTTTTGATGGAAGAAACATGGGAGGGGCTAAGATTCTCAGAATCCCAGAAAACGTTGAACTTTCCATTGGTGGGAGAAGGAGAAGCAGAGGAATCATAGTCAATAGCGAAGGAGAGAATGAAGTGAAACTGGACATTTGGGTTGACAGGGACATCAGAGAATTTGACATTCTTAAACTGAGCTCCTATGTATTCTGCAAATATGCCTGAGGGTGATTTTTGTGCTGATCCCACAATAAACAAGAAGAAGAAGAGAGAAGCTTGAATGAAGCAGAACTTGGGAAGCTCCATGCCTTTCAATAATTGGAAGCTGTTGATTTCAGAAACTCCTCCCAGTAATTGTAGCCACAAATAAAGTGCGCCTATGCAATAATATAAATAGAGAGAGAGGGAGGTAACCACCCAAATGTTGATTTTTCATTTGTTATTGAAAAGTAAAAGATTGGCGTTTCCATCACAACTAATTGTTCAACTTTCGCCAATGTGAGTTGGCATAGATGGTAAGGGATCCAGGATTAGGCCATTGGGTTGTGGGTTCGATCCCCTCTGCTGTCGCTGGGACTCCTTTAGTAGGCGATCTCGTAAGTCCCCAGTAAGTACTCATAGAGCCCGGGGCCGTGCCCTGGCCTTGGTGGGGGACTGATGTCAAACCCCTCCAAAACTTTTTTATATCAAAAAAAAAAAAAAAATAATTGTTCAACTTTCTGGCCCAATTTGGTGGTAATCATTTAATACACCAGGCGAGATATACAAAGCTGACTCACCTCCTACGAGTGATTTTCAGCATATTTGCATTGCAAAGAAAATTTTAAATTTCATTAACTTTACCTTAAAATTTAATAAATTTTTAATTTTATCTTTCATTATACTTCATAAAAAAAGAAAAAGAAAAAATACATATGTGCTTTATCTTTAGGAGCGTCTAACACCATATGCTTTTTTTAGAACAAAAATATACATGAACTGGAAAAAGTGGAGTAAAAATACACATGCCCATGGTAGTGAAAACGTAGATTTTACCTGAAAACGAAAGAAGAATGAAAAATCGTAAAACGTAAAATCGTAATGTAGTAAAAACGTAAAAAAATCGTAAAAACACAAAAGCGTTTGGAAAATTAGTAAAATCGTTTTAATGAAAAAAAATCGTAAAAACATAAAATCGTAGTGATAAAACGAGTTTTTAACTACCATGCACATGCCATTAAAATGTCCTAATAGGTGGGCCCCATGCCATTTAAAAGAAATAAAAATGCTGAACATTTTTTAATTTCCTGACTTGCCCTTCTGTGGAATGACTCTACTGCCCCAAGCTCTGAGTTTCCCCTTTTTCCTCAATTTCCCATGCGCATATTGCCCTAAAAGCAAAAAAGAAGGAGGGTTCGATTGATCCCAACAAGCTTTCATACCTAAAGATCTTGTGGTGCCTCCAACAAGTCTGAATGAAGAAGAAAACGACTTGCTTCGGAATTGACTTGCTTTGGGGAGGCGATTCTTG
This sequence comes from Acacia pycnantha, assembly GCA_025563575.1. Classification (NCBI taxonomy): domain Eukaryota; kingdom Viridiplantae; phylum Streptophyta; class Magnoliopsida; order Fabales; family Fabaceae; genus Acacia; species Acacia pycnantha. The sequence continues at coordinate 176,444 of JAMWYP010000034.1, read as the reverse complement.
TCGCCGTCAAATTTTTGTGAAGAGCTTCTGACGCGACGATCTCAAATGGTGTTTTTTGTGAACGCGTTTTCATGCTACTCGAGATCGACGGCCTTCACAAGGGTCGATCTGAAGAAAGGGGTTTATAATATTAGTGTGTGCTTATTACTTAAGTGTGTGGATCTACAGAAACATTGATGCCCCTTTTGTTGCTTGTATAGTTTTCTTGGCAATTTGTGGTTTGAATTTCTAAATTAAAAGTCATTGTGATTTTTTGAATGAAATTTCAGGGGCGGCCAAAAGGTGTCACTCCTAAGTTCAGCTTGGCTCCTCTTGTTCCTCATCTCTCAGGTCTCCTTGGCATTCAGGTATGCTCATGTCTTATGGAGAAGCAGAGAAGGCACAAGGAAGAGATCAATTTCTAAATATTGTATTCTTAGTTGATTGCTGAAATGTTTTTTTGTCTTTCTATTTGGATATGGAGATTTTACAGGTTGTCAAGGCTGATGACTGTATCGGTCCAGAAGTAGAAAAGTTGGTGGCTTCCCTATCAGAAGGAGGTGTTCTTTTGGAAAATGTGAGATTCTACAAAGAAGAAGAGAATGAATTTATGGCGAGTCTAAGAAGGTAATGGAAGCCTGAATTTTTGCATTTTGATTTGAGTTTATGGATGATGTGTTCTTGAAGGTTGAGTTTTGATTTATCTGGTAATGTGAGTGTTATGAATGAAGGTCACTGTTCTTGTTCTTCGATAGAAAAGAGAGAGATTCAGAGGATGAAGGTTGGGAGGGAGATGGTATGAGGGGCATTTTGGTATTTTTGTAAGACACTTAAGGTCTGTTAAGAAAAGTTAACTGTGATGGTGTATTTGCCCCACTTTTAATATATTTTAGCTCCAAAAAAAGCATATGGTGCTAGGCGTTCCTGAGAGTAAAACATATGTGTATTTTTGCTCATTTACCCGAGATAAAATTATAAAAAATTTAATGAAGTGACTTATACATTATGGGTTCACATTAGGTGCTTGTCCTAATGTGCTTCTTATGTGTTTGTCCCTCTAATTAGTGGGACAAGCACATTTTATTTTATTTTTTAATTTTTTTTTATATGTTGTGTTTATTTAGATTAAAATTATATGTTGCTTTCTGAATTTTTTTTTTCACCCAGTATCTCAAATTAATTAGTTTCCAGGATACTAGTGTTACAGGACAAATATTTTTGTGTGCGAAGCTGGAACTAATTAATTTGAGATCTTTGCAAAAAAATTCAGAAAGTAACATATAATTTTAATATAAATAAATAAAACATATAAAAAAATTTTAAAAAATAAAATAAAATGTGCTTGTCCCTCTGAGGGACAAGCACATAAGAAGCACATAAGGAAGAAGCACCTTATGTGCTTCCCTTATACATGGAACAAAAAAAATCTTTTATTTTCCCTATAAGTAGGACTAAAAAAGTAATTATGTTCCTTGTTTTCTTTATTTTTTTCTTTATTAAATTTATTTATTTAAGTTTGGGAAAATCATTCTTGAAATACTTGTGGGTTTTTATCTCCTTATTAATTCCTTTTTATTAATTCCTTTAATTTTACTCTGTTAGCATTATTAGCTTTTGTACAAAGACTAACAATGCTAATAAAACAAAGTTATAGAGACTAACAATGTTGAAGGAGTAAAATTAAAAACTTAACAAGAAAAAAAGGGAAAATCTCAAGAAAATACCACTTGAATTCAAAATCTTAAATATGTGATTTTTCAACAAAATGAGTTGTCAATTGTTTTACTATTATTGTTAATCTCATTTTCCCAACAAAAAAAAAAACTCATGTATTAGATTAAAAGTTGAAAGAAATTACCAGTACATCAAGAATGATTTTTCCTTTGAGTTTTAACATTAACATTATTTGGCAAATAAAAAAAGACATTAACATTATATATTTTGGAAAAATATTAAATTAATTCCTTCCAATTTAATTTGACATTATTTTAGATTGGGGTGAGAATTTTTTGGTTTTGTTTGTTTGTTTGTTTTTGTTTTTGTTGGGGGGAGGGTGAAGAAGTTTGTGAAACAAACCGAATGCACATTAACAAACCATTGGCGATGCTCCTATTCACGTGAAGGGGTACAAAAAGTCTGACTCCTTTTTTCTTTCATCTTTGCATTTAGTATTTCTGGAACTACTTATTATCATGACTAATTCACGTGAAGGTTAGTTCCGTTTACTTATTATCATTACTAAGGCCTGTTTGGCAAACTCTCATATGGATTTATAAGTCCATCAAATGGGGTTATAAGTCTATAAAAAAAAATTTGAGTGTTTGCATTTTCTAAAAATCTGATGAACTTTATGGTCTAATGGGATAGTTTTTTTGAAGCTGCATAATGGAGCTTATTACCCCATTAACTTCTTCCTCATCAAACAACAAGTGGGCCCCAGTGTTCTCTCTCCTCTCCTCTCTTCTTTTTCCTTTTTTTTTTTCCTCGTTTGACTGCTCTCTCTCGTTCGAAGGTGAAGCTGAAGAAGGAAATATGGGTGATGAAGATGATCCACTTGATAATGATGATCCAATTGATGAAGCATCCTCATCATTATCTTCACCACAAATGAATCGTCTTCGTGATCAAATTAGAGACCAACTTGTAGGGGCTAGGTTTATTTAAGCACTTCATTGTGTTGTAATTTTTTTAATGGTAATTTTACTATTTTATTTAGTAAATTTATATTTATATTTAATTTTTTATCCCAAATTATCACATTTTATACAACATTTGTGTAAATTCACGTGAAGGTTAGTTCCGTAAAACTTTGAATAAAGTTAAAGAAGTAAATATGTAGTTTTTTTTATGGTCAAAGGATACTTATATTAAAAAACTCCTAAAGGTTACAATGATAAAAGAAAGCCTAAAAGTCCAAATAAGCCGAAAACAATAGAGACAAAGCATACTACAAACAATCACCATCCAATGACTGAATGAGGGGGGGAGCATCATGAGGAATGACATCCACCTTTTGGGCATTCAGGACTAGAAGAGACATCAAATACGGTATTGATTACAAACCCACAATAGAGAGGGATAGCATGAAGAGGATAAACAACAACAATGGTAAAAGAAAGCCTAAAAGTCCAAATAAACCGAAAACAACAGAGACAAAGCATACTGCAAACAATCACTATCCAATGACTAATGTTGGGGGGGGGGGGGAAGCATCATGAGGAACAACATCCACCTTCTGGGTATCCAAAGCTATAAGAGACATCAAAGATGGTGTTAGTTGGGAAACCCACCCGATTGGGCACACCCCTTTTATAAGCATCAACTATAATTAAGTCAGTGGCACGAGTTGTAATTAAGAGACATCAAATATGTAGTTTTGCTATTTTTAAAATAGAACTGTGTTGTAACTTAGAAAATTAATTAGATCCAAGTCCTTCAATTCCTCATGATTTAATAAACTTTTTAATAATCTAATACATTTATGTGTTATTATAAACGGGAGAAAAACAACTACCATTCATCAGCTAACTTTCAAAGAACCGCAACAAATCAATATTAGTGGGAGTTGGAGAAACACAGGCGTGTGGGTAGCTACTATATATTTGTATCGTGGATAGTGACGGAGCCAGGATTTTATATTTGTGAGTGCATAATTAATGAGGGGATTTGGGGCCAGCACCCCAGAATTTTTTTTTTTTTTCTTTTCAAATCACTTAATCAAAGTGAACTTGAGAATATAATTCATTACATTGCATTTACCTAAGAGTTAAGGTGCAGATTTGCTAACGAACTATTACCCGAGGAGCATCTGATACAAAAAACAATTGAGAGTACCAAAATTACCAATCAAGAATTAAAAAGTGAAAAAAAACACAATAAGGTGCAAATTGGCCAACGATCTATTATCTTGTCACTGTCTTGATGTCTCTATCTTCCATTGACTGTCACAGTGTTTGCGACGTCGGTGTCTCCAAAACTTCCATTGTTGTTGGGTGTTCCACTCACCTTCTTGAACTCATCAAGGTCCGTATGCAGCTTCAGGGCGAGAATCATACACCAAAACCAAATCCAGCAGTCCACAGTGCCTGCTCGCATGGGTCCCATCTCTGTTGGTGTTTGCCTTATTTAACAATAATGCTTAATCGCTCTTTTTTCTAGCGTCTCCACTACTATCCTACGCCAGTGCCTCATATTTTAACGTAATTGTGATAGTTGTTTTTTTTAATAGTTATTTGGTGCTTTTTTCAATTTTTAATTGTTTATTGGTAATTTTGGTACCCTCAATTGTTTTTTGTGCCAGATGCTCTTTGGGTAATAGTTCGTTGGCAAATTTGCACTTTAACCCTTTACCTAAGCCTCTTTCCAACTAACATATGAGAGGGAAGAATTGTATGACAAAAGGAATATGATTACAAATACACTAAAGAGAGGAAATATGACAAAAATAGAATGCTTAATGATTTATTAAACACTTCTAAACATACTTTCAAACTTGAAGTCACTTGTTTAATTGTTTATAGGGTTAAGGTACAAATTGGCCAATGAAGTATTACACTAAGAGCACTCAGCACAAAAATGTTTTAAGGGTACCATAAGTACCAAAAAAACAATTAAAAAGTGACAATCATCACAACCTCGTTGAACCAAAAGTAACGGCGTCTACTCTATTTCTTTCTTTCCTTTGCCAAAAACAGAGGGAGACACCTAGAAAGAAGGTTTCATTGCTTGATTCTTCCTTCCTTGATTGAACTCATCACTTTTTAATCACATTTCTTTCTGTATTACATTAACAATAAAGCAAAGCAAAGTTAAGGGGAAAAAACAGCAAGAAACAAAGCCAGCCATGTCTATCATCAAGCTCGTCGTGATGCTGCTTTTGCTAGTGGCAGTTTCTGCAACTAAGGAAGATACAAGCTTCATCTTCAATGGCTTCTACTCAACTAATTTAACCATCGATGGCGTTTCTTCCCTTAGTTCCAATGGTCTTCTCCGACTCACCGATGGCACCAAGCAACAAAAAGGTCATGCCTTTTACTCTAAGCCTATAGCTTTCGCCAAAAACTCGACTTTCTCTACCTGTTTCGTTTTCGCCATTAGATCTAAATACCCAAATCTCAGTGGTTATAGAATAGCTTTCATAATTTCTCCAACAAAAACACTCCCAGGTGCTCTGCCCAATCAGTTCCTTGGTCTCTTCAATGAAACCAACAATGGCCACCCCACAAACCATGTACTCGCAGTATAACTCGACACTATTTAGAACAGCGAGTTCGAGGATAGATAACCATGTCGGAATCAACTTTAAGGACTTGAATTCAGCGAAATCTGCTCCTGTTGGATATTTTGTTGATGGGTTTCAGTTTCAGAACTTGAGTCTTATTAGTGGCCTTCCAATACATAGTAGACGCCGTTACTTTATGTTTGACGGGGTTGTGATAATTGGTTCATTGGTCAATCTGCACCTTAACCCTTGTTTATAAATCCCAATACAATCAGTTTCTAAACTTTAACCATTTGGTTCAGCAACTAGTAAACCTTCATAAGCTAGTATCTTTTCATTTCAATCTTTACTACATAGATAAAACACTTGACTTTCACATATAATACTCACATAATCATAGTGTTTGAAACAGCAGCACAACCAAATATGAAAAATTCCTCAGCTTTTGAAAATAAAAAAACTGAAATCAATTTCCTACATGTAGCCTCATATATATCTCAAATAAAATCTTCTTATATGCTACTGTTAAGCTTCCCTTACTTTTCCCATTTTATTATAAAGTCCAATGACACTCTTATCAGAACAGGGGAGGAGTTTTTGGGTTCCACGGTCACTTTATACTCTCAGCAAAATCAACATGCAGCCACTTTATAGACACTTACACATTCATATGTCACTTATTTCATATATTTATTAGCACTTTTCTCTCCTTAAGCCTTAATTTCATAAAACCCAAAGCCATACAAACCTAAATTACAAGCCTCTAATTCAGTCATCAGCAAAAACATAACCAATTAACACATGCAACATCAATTTTATTATAAGTTTTAATCTATCTTTAGCAAGCACTATAGTTCTTAACTGACGGTTTTCCACCTCAAAGCCATGATTCAAACACACTTCATATTCTAAAACACTTCAATTTCAAAAATCAGAGGTGGAAAGAGGCTTAGGTAAATGCAATGTAATGAAGTATACTCTCAAGTTCACTTTGATTAAGTGATTCGAAATATATGTGTGTGTGAATAAAAATATTCAGATGATAGAGGATATGTCAATTCTATATGATAAGAATGTCAGAAAAATATCTTGTGGAATTGCAGCTGAGTAAATTGCAGCTGCCATATTTAACAAATTACTAGTTTCACTAAGTTTACAAACCAAAATCCCAAGCTCAATAGATCCAGATTTCAACAAATTTAATAACAAGTCAAACGTAAAAAGGAAATCGAGGAACAAAATAACAAGATACCTACCAATATATCAATATTCAAGCGGCAATTTTCCTTTGACGACGAATTCTTTCGAGAGCAGAGAAACTCAATTAGAGTAAAATTCTCAACTGGGGTTATTCAATGAGCTATGAAATGAGCCGAATACCTAAAATCGATCCAAAATAAGAAATGAAAGAACATTAATAAGACCACACAAACTACTCGAATTTTATGCAGCAACCACATGATATTACAAAAAAGGAGTTGCAATGCTAACGAAGCTAGTTAAGGGATTGGGAATTAAACAGTAAGGACCCCATAAGCAGGAGTACTAACCCTAATCTGTGAAATTGCAAGCAGAATTCAAGCTTTTGTGAGATTGTACAATAGGATCAGTGACGGCGGAGAGCACGGTGGACGATTTGGAGACGAGAACAGAGAGATCGATGGAGAGTGAGAGAACGGAGAAATCGATGGAGTGGAGAGTGAGAGTTGGAGATGAGATCACAGAAGATGAAAATGGAAAAAAAGGGGGTAAAAGGAAGATATGAGGCTCGAACCGGCAACCTATGACTAAGGGAAGGGTATAGAGAATTAACCAATTGCACTAGGTGGACATGTTGCTACTAAATTCTTTCAAATTATATATATTTTGTGTCTGCACTTGCCCACATTGATACTAGTGTGGCTCCCCACTGATCGTGGGTACTACTCTACATCCCAAATAGGTTCATTTCATCATTAGCCAATGCTATATATGGAGGTTTCTTATTTCTTCAGTAAATTTGAAATACTTAAAGTCAAACCTACTCCATTCCACAGAGTCTGCAGGATGCTCAAGTATGCCATTTTGAATCCTTCCATTTGCATGTCACCTTAAATTTTTTTACATCAAATGTATTGTTATACAAGCGTCTAAATCTAAGTATAATTAGAAAATACCATAACGCCTTCTTTGGACTCTTTCAATTCAATTGGTAGCATGGGGCAAAACACATAAGATATGTAACATCCTCCATTTTTAGAAAACAATTATTAATCAATAAGTTGATTAAACCATTCATTAATATGTTTTATGCAAACAGTTGAGCTTTGAATTTTACCAGGTCCATACTTTTTAACTGAGTCTTACTTCAAGATTTATCAAAATAACCAAAATATACTAGAATACGCCAAATGAGCCCTAATGTATGAATATACAATAATTCAACATGTATCCAAAAAGGTGGAAGCACTGTCATTAGCAAAAGTAATTTAAGCTTCTGAAGCCTTTCCTGATAGACCCACTTGAGAACTATCACCTGAAAAATATTTGTAACCATCAATTCAGCTCATTATAAATGCTAATATGTGCCTGTGAGGTGCCAAGTGGAACATTTTATATAACAAAGTATTAGATATATAATTTACAAATTTATCAAATCACAAATTCTGTAATAACATTTCTACATCAAATTTCATATCATCATAAATCACATATATAACATGCTAAGCAAAAGATTGATACCCTGATCATCCTTATTACCCCTATCCTTATAACCGCTGACAGAACCCATAGGCTATAACATAATAGATTTAGTTTCTTTGATAAGACTGTACCAAGCTCTCCAATGATGAGGTGTGACTTGGCCAAAGACTACAGAACTCATATCAGACCAGGTGTCACTGTCCTAAGGGCTGACCCTTAACCCAATCAAAGGAAAAGGGTGATACCAAGGGTCTTGAAAATGTCAAAGTCATCTACAGTGCACCGAATGGTGGCATACCATGTGGTATTATATACATAATAACTCTCATCACCACTCCACATCCATCACCGCTGCACATCATGATAAACAATCATAATCTTGACATGTATATATAGTTCCATACGATAGTTGTACAAATAATACATCGTTTCAATAATTATATTAAGATAATATTTCAACTTACAAAAATCATGACAAAAGTGTATTATCCAAAATATATAATATTTTGATTAAGCGTCCTATGCACTCGGTACTCGGAGAAGGTGTCTGGATCGGATTTGAAGTGTTCGTAGTCGATATCGATTCCGTCGAGGTTGTATTGTTTGATGATGTCTGTGAGTGATGAAACTGCGTTGGAAACCCATGAATCAATGGAAGATGGATTGAAGTATGCAGAACCACTTGCCACGCTGTCCCCTCCCAGACTCACAGCCACCTGAAGTAAATCAATATATTGTTATGAACACAAGTTAAAGGCAAAGGTCAACACAAAAAGACAGGTTTCAGATCTCTAATCTTACTTGAAATATCTTTAATGTTTTTTATAATGTCCCAACCCCTAAAATGTCTTCTTCTTCTTTTTTTTTTTTATTATCATATATATTTTACATAAAATAACTGACATTTTGATTTTTTTTTATGACAATAAAATTTGCAGTGTGAAATTTTCTTACATTTATTTTTAAAAAAAAACACTCTAAAATTTTGCCATTCTGCATTCATTTTCTTTGAAAATTCATAACAAAGTGAAAAATGCACTAATTCAATATAATATAGTAAGATATCAAAAATATCATTAATTTTATGTACAACATAATCATCAAAAGAAGCAAGACAAAAATATTTAGAAAGTTGAGGTATTATAAATGGTATTAATGGGAGAGACATTTAGAGGCCCCCAAATCCCCAAAAGACTAGCTCTGGCTCTTTATTGAGACTATTATGAAAACACATTTGTTATGAATACAAATATACAAGTTCAAAGAGAGCTAAATGTCAAAAGACTAGCATATTATGAGAGGGAGACCATACTTTGTTAGGATATTATGGAAACACATTTGTTAGGCTTACCCACGTGACACTCAAAACATGCACACACCACATTTGATTTGATACGTACACATATTTATTAGTGATATAGATTAAAGTAATCCTTGTGTGATGTTAGGTACGTACCTTGACATTAGAATTCTGGCTTTTAATGGAAGAAACTTGGGAGGGACTAAGATTCTGAGTGTCCCAGAAAACGTTGAATTTGCCGTTGGTGGGAGAAGGAGAAGACGAGGTATCGTAGTCAATAGCAAAAGAAAGAACGAAGTGAAACTCGACATTTGAGCTTATAGGAACATCGGAGAATTTGACGTTGTTGAACTCAGCTCCTATGTATTCTCGAAAGATGCTTGAGGGAGAAGCTTGAGGTGATTCAATGAGAAAGAAGAAGAAGAAAGCTTGAAGGAAGCAGAACTTGGAAACCTCCATGTCTTTTGTAACATCCCAACTTTTAAAAGCAGTATAAATTTTTTTTATCAAACATCATCATTTCAAAATGATCATAGTAGAGCAACGGAGCAATTGAGTAACTGATATGTATATATAAAGTGCCGTAAGTCTGATTGCACCCAAAGATACGAGACATTGCACCCGGCATACGAGACATATTACACCCAAAGATACGAGACATATCCTCTAACCACTATATGTACTCAAACAGTATAACACTCCTACACACATACCACATATATGCATACCATAAACATCAGAGTTAGTGTTACAGTACGCGAACGTACCTTCCACCGTGTAATGGCCAAACGTCCGGCCTTTTGAATCCGACTTCGGACTTCCCGGATATCCTATACATTATTGTCGGATTATTTCCTTTTTCATGATATTATAATTAATATCATATTTCCTAGGAAAATATCACATCTAATATTCTATCTCTTAAAATAATATCTAAAAGGCTACTTCCACCCATTTTGACATTTCTACCATTGGGTTATTCATTATTACAATTTTGCCCTTACATTTTCTCAAAAAACGCTACTTCAGAATTTCTGGACAGATTTTCCTCTAACTTTGAAAAATCATAATTAATTCTACAAAACTCGAAACGAAGATCCGTAAAATTCCTTGGAATCCTTATCATGTCTAATTTTGAGGAAAAATATTAATGTTTACCCAGATTCAAATTATCATTCCCAGATTAATGTTCTTCAACCTCTGCCCAGATTTTCGTCTGGAAAAATAGCCTAACTTCAAGGATTTTTATCTCCTTATGTAGAACTCCAAATGATACATATTTTATATATTTGGAAATCCCCACATGTCTACTTTATTCATATAAAATATCATGATTTTTGAAGATCATTTGATGCATAAAATAATATCTTAATAACGCTGCCTCCGGAAACTCCCCACCGAACATTTTTCCAGAATTTCGTTACTTTGATCCATGACTTTCCCAAAACTTATTCCCTCACAAGTTTTTACCTCATTAGGCATTTCTCAATGCAAATAGGCCTAAAAACAAGTAAAGGAATTTTCCTAGCAATTCCCTAGATTAAAACTACCATTATGCTAAGAACTAAAAACTAAAACTCAAAAACTACAAAAACTAAAGACTAGAAACTTAAAAGCTTGCTTACCTCTTGAACAACACTCCTTCATCCTTCTTGCTTCTCACTAGCTCTCACTTCTTTCTACTCTTGCTTCTCTAAAACTCACCTATTTGGTATGAGTTGGTGTGAGGATTATGAAGAAGCAAGGACTCCTATTTATAGTGAAATCCCAAAGACCCAAATGGAAATAGAATTCTCCAACTTCCTTCTTGGCCATGCGAAATCCATGGCTACCAATTGGCCAAGGATGTTGCCCTGGTGGCTCCTTCTCTATCTCTCTTTAGTTTGTAGATTTTGTGCCTTAAGATGGAGCCTATGTGGCCTCCCCAAAATCTCTTATTCCCACTTTAATTATGTGATGAATTTTTTGGCTACATCACCCTCTTTCCTTCCTCTCAATTTCGTTCTCCACCCTCTCTCTCATCCTCTTCCATTTTCTCAAACCTTGTTGGCCACTTAAGCTTCACATCTTCCACATATCAAGTGATGTGGCCTCTTGTGGTTCAAGGGTTGCCTTGTTGACTTTCCAAAGCTTGATTAGCAAAGCTTAATTAATCCCTAACTATCATATTAATCAAGTGTTTTCATGTTCCTTAATTATATTTGCCATTCCTTCTTCATATGTCATTAGTGTTTTAATTAACCAGTTTAATTCCTTCATCTTTGGCCCTTAATTATTTTGAAAATAATGGCCTTCATTAGATATTCTCTAATTGTCTTTTGATGAGTTATGAAGGATTACATAATTGCTTTAATTAGTGAAAGCTTAGTTGCTTACTATTTGATTGTAAATTCCTTCTAATTAATTTAAGTATTTTCATAACATTTTCACAAAATTTCCTATTGGTCCATTCTTGTATTTAGGTTCAAAAATACCTAAACTCCTTTTTTTTCTCAAAAATTTCCAATTAATTAGTAAATATATTTTTACTAATTTTCAACCATTTTCCACTAATTTTGGAGCTTCACATAATTATCTCTGAATTTCCTTTGCTTAAGCTTAAGTAATTAGCCAATAATTACCTAATTACTTTCTTATCAATAGTTGATAATTTTCTTAATTATAACAACTCATTACCTCATAACTTTTGCACCGACATTTGTGTTTTCATGTCTTCTGTACTGTACTAAAATTTACGGGGTCATTTTGGTCATTTGATTACTTTTTGAGTATTCTTCTAAAATTTCTCCAAGTTTGTAATTTAATAAATTACCTAAATTAGGGACAATATTCTTCCCTATTTCAAATAGATATTTACTTACCTCTTTTATAGCTTTCACAGGGTATTTATAACCCATAATGTATTTAGGGACCTATTTGCAAATTTTCAAACGTTTTAGGGACCTAATTGCAAATTATCTAATTTCAAGGGAAATTACCCTAACAACAAAGTAAACTCAATACAAGGTGTTTGAGATCTCATATTCACCTATTTTCAATAGGTATATTTCCCAATTTTTGATATTTACCCAAAGTGTGATTTTTAGGGTATTACATCTTTCAGTAATGGAAGACACACTAAGATTTCAGAAACTACTTTATTCTAGTACGAGTAATGGAACAAGGCGCCGCAGTGGCGGAGCCACACCTACGCCAATGTCCACACATGCAGACATAAGTTTGAGATTATTATTTTTTAAATAAATGAAGTTGTTTGTGTAAGCCTCGGAGGAATTCGACATCGGTAATGATGGTGGACGGTGGGAGCAAGGTGATTGAAAGGAGTCGCTAGCGACGGTGCTCGGTGAAGAACAGAGGTCTGATGCTTTGCTTCTACAATCTCTGTCCTGATCTCTGCTGCTGTCATAGGTCTTTGCTTCTTTCTTCTCCGGTGAGGTAAGGCCATGGTGGAGAGGTGGATGGAGGTTGCCGGCGACAATGGTGGTGAGGGTGAAGGCCGCTGGCGACAATGAGGATGAGAAAGGTGGAGGTCGATTGTAGAGGGAAGGTCCTATCTTCCATGGTGCCTCTGTTTTTCTCAAGCTTGAAGAAGAGTCGAGCTTCAACTGAAATCTAACCTAAGTCTCTGGTCAAAACACAAGTTTTGGTCAGGGACTTAACTATAAAATATAAAAGTTTGTGGAGAAGCTAAAATGTAACTTTTACCTTGTGGAATAAACTGTAAAACCCGTTTGATACGCGAAAGGCAGTCTAGTGCAATTTCTAAGCTACCAGCAGACAATGAATTTATAAGATGGATTGATGACATGAACCTAGCAGATTTGGGGTTTGATGGACCATCTTTTACATGGAAAAGAGGAAGCACGGAAGCCCGGCTGGATCGTTTTCTAGCAAATGAAGCATGGTTTACTAGGTTTGTAGATGCGAAAATCTTACATCTACCCCATTTCAAATCTGACCATCGCCCCTTATTATTTTCATAGCTGTTTATCGAAGGAGAGATTCCTGAAGGGAGTGAAGGAATCCAAATCCATGGGAGTGAATGATCGAGAGATCAAAAGAGACCAGATTGAGCTCTGAGAGTAATCAAAGTCATAAGCTGAGTTATCTGGGAACTTGCCCAGAAGCTCTATTGACAATAATGGCTCCAAATACTCAATTACTTTCACTGTTCTTCCCAGAATCAGACTCTGTTCTTCTTCTCCATGTAAAGCCATCAATGAATGAGTGAATGATAAGTGTGTTAGATTCTGAAAAGGCTATTGGTGTCTGCTTTGTTCTGTGGTGGTTTTTGTTTCTGTTGGGTGGAGTTGCTTTTTCATTTTTGTAAGGGGAAATAGAGAGATTGGGAAAGTGACCGTTACTGTGTCTCTATTATATGGGCCCGTTTGGTTCAAGGAACATTTAAGGAAGGAAATGAACTTAGAGGAACTTAGAGGAGGGAAATGAACTTAAAGGAAGGGAAAAGAAGATTTGAAAGATGAGGGAAGATGACTTGAGTTGTTTAGTTGGAAGAAAATGAAGGGGTGGTAGTTGGTAAAGAATTAGGAAAATTCTATTTTACCTTCAAAAGAAATTAATTCAAAATAAAAAGGAAAATGTTTTTTTTTTTTTTGCTAAAATATATTCTTGTTAAGTTCGAACCTGGGTAAAAAAAAATTTCGCCAAGTTCGAACTTCCCGCCAAGTTTAAATTTCAGGGACAAATTTATCCAAAAATGTGAATAGTGACGTGGGAACTTGAGATCCCACCAATTTTGGTGGGATCTCAAGTTCCCACAAATGAGGGAAGAGTGGTGGGCCAGGTGTGGGCCCGGGAACTTGAGTTCCTGGGCACTTGGTGCACCAAACATGTTTTCAGGAGGGAACTCTATTAAGTTCTCATTCCAGCTCCCAAGTTCTTTGAACCAAACGGGCCCTATGTGTTTACACTTTTTTTTTTATACGAAAATTTTTAGGAAAGGGGTCGGGCTCACCCACAGTCCAAGGGCAGGGCGCTTTGATTCCGCTCCACAAGACATACTGGGTTAGAGAGTACACATGCCTCTACCTCAATTTTGATATCTCAATCAGATCTTATTGTGAGCCTAGAGGCACTGGGCTAAACCATCTAACTCGTAGGCAGGACTGTCCAAATACAATTGTGGGCCTTTGACACCAATTATTGTTCTACCCATGTGTAATCGGCTCCACGTTTTAATGATTTTTTTTTAAAAGAAAAAAGAATTAAAAAAACCCCTTCTAATGCTTCAAATGATGAATTTTTTTGAATTCAAATTTAAATCTCTGTACCAATGGGATTGAGTCTAGTGTGTTAGTGCGTTAGGGGTAAACTCCTTATAAGGAACTTGTGTTTTTCATTTGTTTGGTATAATTCCTTTTGAGAGAAATGTTGGCCCCTTTCAATAAACATGTTTTATGAAATTTGAGCATGCATTTTCTTTCTTTTTTGACAAGGCTACTTTCCATATCAACCAACTATTTATTGGGTTAAAAAATTATTAAATAATGATAATTTATTTAGCAAAAAATGATTATTTAAAATGAAATAAAGAAGTACAAACAATGATTTGATCATATGGAAGCAACTTATCAATAACTTATGGAGAATAAAAATGTGCATTTCGAACATATTTTCAATCATGGTGTCCTGGCAAAAAGAAATATGTTTTTAGTTATTTAAAAGAATAGTAAATAAATAATGTTCAATAAATATGATAATGAATTTAAAATTTTATAATATAATAAAAATTAATAAATTTTGTAATATATTGGAAATTTTGAACATACATGTATTAGAATTTTTTATATAAAAAAGTATTTTTCGACAAATATAAATGTTTATTAATTTATTGAAAAATGGGTATTTCGGTAAAAAAAAGTCTAATAGTCAAACTTAACTGCCAACTAACGGTTGGGTGAATGTAAATGGAACATAAAAAATGTAAGGGGGGTTTTGTAACATGAATTTTAATTTCAAGGGAGGTCTATATACGTTTTTTAAAATAGAAAGGATGTTTACGTAATTTAGGTAAAACAAAAAGGTACTCAGTGCATTTTACACTAAATCATATATTTGTTGAAAAAACTTCAATTGGATATAATAATATTTAAAATTGATATGAAACACTAGATATCAAATAATTAAATTTAAAAAAAAAAGAGAAAAAAGTAATGACGATTAAAAAAGAATTGAACGGCTGAGTCACAATACTGAATATTCCTCTTATTAAACACATAAAACATACATGGAAATAACGATAGACATAAATAGAGACACCACAAAGTCATAAAATAAGGACCCGGCTACCGTCCTCTGCCTTTTTTTACATTGAATTTACACCGCTTGCGGTAATTTTTTTAAAAAAAATTCCACCGTTCTTATATCGAATCTTCATTCAACCCCTAATCGGAATTTCGCAAAGACTTCGTTACTTTGGCTCAGACTTTCCAAAATTTTGCGAACTCCGACCCCACCATGGATGAGAAAAAGAATGGGAAGAGAAGAGGATGGTTGGATCGCATTTTTCTTGAAGGCTTCATCTTGGCCTTACACATACCCAAAACCAGCCTCCACTCCTTTGTTGGTGGTTTGTCACATCAATTAATGCAGGATCCATAAAATAAAGCCTTAATTAATTGGGAGAAGCTAAGAGAGCTTGTGCTTGTTTCTCATAGCGAAAACCATTAGCCTTGGAATCATCAGCAGACCAAACAAAAACACCTTGAAGCTTGTTTTCACTCTTTAGCTTTTGACACGCAGTGAAGAATCCACCTCCTGGACTTAACCCTCCACTTCCATCACTTATAAAACTCACCAAAACCTTCCCTCCTTTATAGTTCTTACTCTGTCTGTTAAAGTAATCAATGAACTGAGACACCGTCGTGCCTTTTGCGTACGCATAGAATTGAAAGTTGACGTAATCTATGAGGTTCCCATACTTTTTCCACAATGCCAAGTAATGGCTCTGAACTTGGGGATCGTCGAACGGAGCGATTGAAGCGAACTTGATAACGCCGTTTGATTTAAGAGTTTTGATTAAGCGACCGATGCATTCAGCGAAGGTGTTTGGATCTGAGTTGAAGTGTTCGTAGTCGATGTCGATTCCGTCGAGGTTGTACTGTTTGATTATGTCTGTGAGTGATGAAACTGCGGCTGAAACCCATGAATCAATGGAAGATAATGCGCTAAAGTTGGCTGGCTTGCCTTGCACACTATCGCCTCCTAGACTTAAAGCTACCTGAAACAAATCAAACTTCATTCTAATTAGAGCTGTCTACAATCGTAGGT
This sequence comes from Acacia pycnantha, assembly GCA_025563575.1. Taxonomy (NCBI): domain Eukaryota; kingdom Viridiplantae; phylum Streptophyta; class Magnoliopsida; order Fabales; family Fabaceae; genus Acacia; species Acacia pycnantha. Next base: position 159,972 of record JAMWYP010000034.1, on the reverse strand, counting down.
TAATCATGAGTATGTGTATAAGAGTTTCCTCATGCTCTGTTTTTGTGTGTGTTAAATGATGGGTTTTAATTGATTCATTCATGGGTATGTAATCACTTGAAAATAAGTGATTACAAACGCAAAATCACTTAACAAAAAGAATGACTTGTTCGTACAACTATTTACAATCAATTGAGATGGGACGTTCTTAAGATACTTGATAAAAGAATGAGAGATATGTTAGTATATATAGATGAAATTATTGAAGACCAAAAGAAGGATTCAAATATATGAAGAACCTGGCACCTTGACATTGGAGTGTTGGGTTTTGATGGAAGAAACATGGGAGGGGCTAAGATTCTGAGAATCCCAGAAAACGTTGAAAACTCCACCGGTGGGAGAAGGAGAAGGAAAGGAATCATAGTCAATAGCGAATGAGAGAATGAAGTGAAACTGGACATTTGGGTTGACAGGGACATCAGAGAATTTGACATTCTTAAACTGAGCTCCTATGTATTCTGCAAATATGCCTGAGGGTGATTTTTGTGCTGATCCCACGATAAAGAAGAAGAAGAAGAGAGAAGCTTGAATGAAGCAGAACTTGGGAACCTCCATGCCTTTCAATAATTGAAGGCTGTTGATTTCAGAAACTCCTCCCAATAATTATAGGCACAACTAAAGTGCGCCCATGCAATAATATATATATAGTCAGAGAGAGAGAGGGGTAGCCACCGACAGGTAGCCACCAAAGGTTGGATATATTTTTTTTTAATATAAAGTTTTAGAAATGGTGGTTGGACTCATCCATAATCTAAGGGTAGAGCAAAGTTTCTCTTCCCTTTATTAATGTTTGGCAAGGTAAGCCGTCTATTATCTTCAGATGTTTACCTAGACACCTAAAAACTAAGATATATGACACCTGAGGGGCTAGGGGTCCCAAAAAAAAAAAAATCCAACGTGTGTGTATCTATATATAGAAATAAAATGGTTTGGTTTAGTGTGTGTATCTGTATATATTGTGGGGAGAATATTTCAACAAAGTAGTAGAAAGTGAGGCTTGACTTAGCTCATAGTGCACAAGAGACTATGTGTTTTCTGGAAAGAGTCCTTCTTCTGCAATAGTGGTACTGTCGCTATATATATCACGGCTCTCCCTCCACAGTACGTACACACCAAATTATATATCGTTTAATATATGATGGTGAGTTTTAAAATAAAAAAGTGATAATAATTATTGAAAGTTTGTTGACTTGGTTTTATTCTGCTGATGATAGATGAGTTGGCTAATATTTAGATATCTACAACAACTATTGAAAGATCTTTTTCTATTATGAAGATAATCAAGAACTGACTTTAAAATAGAATGAAAGACGACCAATTTCTTGATGATTCTTTGATTACATATATTTAAAAAGAAATTGTTTTGAGTTTTCAATTATATATGAGTTTAACAATATGAAAACACGTAGAGTAAGAGTCAAGTGAGTGATATTAATTTCTGTAATAGATTTCTTTCAATTTTTTTATATATTAGGTCTGTATTGTATTTTAAATACTTTTATTTATAATATAGTATTTTTTATTTTAGCCTGCCGTCATTAACTTAGCTAGGATGTCTCTTCCAACATCTTGACCAACTCTAAGATCAAACTCTTTTCCTTTAATGAGAGTATCCGGCCCTTTTACAATTGAATCCAAGAACGACGAGGGTTAAGAGAATTATGTTGCTCGTTTTCTTTTATTTTTTTATTAAATATATTAATTAATTAATTTAATTTTGAGAAAACCATTCTTGAAATACTTTTGTACTATTTTTCCTCCTTATTAATTCCTTTAATTTTACTCTGTTAACATACATCTTAGTTGGCATATCATTTCCTTGTGGTAGCATTCTTCTCAAAAGTGCAAGCAATTCTGTGAAGCTTGAATCACTCAACCCATATTTTGCTTTCTAGTTGTAAAAGTTCGACACTGCAGATAATAATGTGAACTCATTACAATGCTTGTACAAAGGTTTCTCTACATTTCTCTTCATCCTCTCAAACTTTTTTGGGTATTCACTGAATTCCGCTTGAATTGCATTGGCTATATCTTGAAGATAATCAACCTCAAATATACTTGTGTCAAAGTTAGGTGGTCCGCACATTTCCGAATTCAGTCGATTTGCACAGCTACCCACATCCTTCTCCCCATGTTTTGTCCAACAGGTATAAGTCTGATCAATTTCATACATCACTAAGTGCGACTCATAAGTGTTTGGATTAACATGCTTCACAAAGTCACACTTGACGTAAGGACAAATAATGAAACCATGATTGTCAGTATTATTACGAATAACAAATCTTATGAAATTTCCCACCCCATCTCAGTACTCTTTGGATAGACGATTGATAGACATCTATTCTTTATTTACAATCTCTATCTAGAGCATATACAAAAAAACAATATTTACATACTCTTTACCCAAATCAATACTAGCAAATAACAACTTTAGTAACAACCATCACTAAAAATTACTCAAAAAACAATCTTTACGTACTCTTTACCCAAATGCAATACTAACAAATAACAACTTTAGTAATAACAAACACTAAAAATCACTCAAAAAACAATCTTTACATACTCTTTACCTAAATCAATACTAACAAATAACAATTTTAGTAACAACAAACACTTTAAAACACTCAAAAAATAATCTTTATATACTCTTTACCCAAATCAATACTATAACAAATAACAACTATGATAACAAGAAACACTTAAAATAAATATCCAAAAAACAAGCTGAAAAGCCATTATAGTAGAGAAACTCAATTGAACCTTCCTTTAGCAAGAAGAGAAGAGCTCAAATGCCAAACCCACGAACCCTAGAAGAAGAAACCAACCCAGACGCTACTTTAGGAGCACCCACAAACCTAGAAAAACTCCATAACCCAAGAAACCCACAAACCCATGAACAGTGAAAGACGAAGGAAAGCTACGACAGAGGAGAAGGAAGCAAACCACCAAGGGAGCGACGAAGGAGAGTGAAATGGTGGTGGAGAAGCCGGAATGGAGTTTACGGATGTGTAGAAGTGAGCTCCCTGTAACTTTGTAAGTTTCAAATGTTGAATGAAAATAGGTCTAGGAGGTGTTTTTAAAAGAGTATACTTAATGGTTGTTATTAAAGAATTAACCGTTAACTTAAATATATTATGTATGACGGTTCTTTTTGAAGCACCATCAAATATACATCACCTATATTTGACGGTTTTTCACAGATAACCGTCAATAAAAGATACCATTTTTTCTCAAAAAGAAAAAAAAAACTAATATATAATGGATGAATTATAAAACCGTAAAATACGTTCTCAGATACTTAACGGTTGTTTTAAAAAATCATTATATATGTGATTCCTAAAACTCCGCCTCTGCATATTTACCAGTTTCATTAAAACCGTTAAATATGGAACGTCATATATAGATAAATTTGTAGCAGTGATAATTTAGATCTTATGCATTTTCTAAATATGCCTACAAAGGAATAAGCACATATATATGTTGTTGATACCTTGAAAAAGAAGAAAAAAGCTTGAAGGAAGCAAAACTAGAGAACCATACATTATCTCCAGAACTTGTCTGGAATAGCATTGAGTGGCCCCAAACTAGTTTTTTTAGGTTAAAAACAAGTTAGTGGTTATATATAATGACTTTGTTTGACGTGGGTCTAAAGAAAGAAACACACTTCACTTCCAAAAATTTTTGGACAGCATTACACAAATTTATCTAAACAAATCGTTCTTCTTTTTTCTTTTTCCTTTTTTCTTTTTTTTGCGTGCACATAAGGGGTGATCCTCTTAAGCCAGTGACTCCATATACAATTTAGGAATCGAACTCTGAACATTGCTTAAAAGACCTAACACCTCATCTCACTAGAACATCTACACATTGACAACAAACCCATCTTTCATTATGGGAAGCTGCTACACATGTAAGGATCCGTTTGTTACGCGGAAAGATAGCGGTGGAAAGGGAAAATAAGAGACTTCCCACCCAAAAAACGTGTTTGCTTCTCTCATCTTCCTTCGAGTACCTTTCCCGCCACTTCGAATCTTCCATCATTCATTGGAATGTGCTTGCCCTCCTTCAGCCGCAGGAATGTTAAAATGTTGCCGGGAGAGTGAAAATGTCGGACAAAAAGGCCCCTTGAAAACACTGTACCTATTTATAAAAGCACGGCGAAGGCGCGAGCTGGATCTGGACGAAGCTGTCGGTGAAGAAGCTTGTAGAAACAGTGGGTGTTTTTCGGCGAAGGAGAAGTTTAACCTAGGGAACAGAGCTGCATTTGAGGTCAGTATACATATTTAAAATAAATGTGTGATTTACCGGTACGTTTTTAGGAGATTTGGGTTTTCCTGTTCATTCGACCTGGGGCAATTTTAGGTAGACACACGCAGTTTTGAATGCAAACAATTTTAGGTAGACACGGTTTATATTCGTCGACGTTAGGGATAGAGACAAAGATGAGTGTAATGTTCTTTATATTCCGGGCATAATGAGATGCAGACAATCGTTTTAAACAATGTTCACAAGTGTTGAATGAAATTGCAATGAATGAAAATATGTTGTTTGTTTGTGTACAATGTGTTGTTGTTCTGTGAATGATGAAATTTGGGGAAAAAAAGCAAATGAACATTACGTTCGAACCATTACTATATAAAAAGGAAATTGGTGTGGTTGAAATAGGTATGGAGCCACGCAGACGGGAAATGGTTGGATTATTGGCTGGGTCCTTAGCTTTGCTACTAGCAGTGAGGACCATAGTTGTGACGATGATAGTAGCTGTGGGAGCAGGTAGACCAAGGCACTTACTAGATAGGACGTTTAGACTAGATTTCCATGCCAAGAGAGCGAATTTGAGGGCGATGATATATAGTAGTGACACCACTTGCTTCAACCAAATTAGGATGTACCTAGGACAACGTTTGATAAATTGTGTCACATGTTAGACACAATTGGCGGATTGAGAGCAACTAAGCATATGCTAGTTGATGAGCAAGTGGCTATGTTCCTTCACATATTGGCCCATCATGTGAAGAACAGAGTAATTCAGTTTGAGTTTGGAAGGTCAGGAGAAACCATAAGTAGATACTTCAAATTAGTGCTCAATGCAACCATTAGACTTCAATCATTGCTATTGAAGAAACCAGAGCCAATTCCGGAGGACTCAAATGATCATCGTTGGAAGTGGTTCAAGGTATGTACATGATGTTCATGTGTGAGTAGTTTAACTTATTTTAGTATTCAAGTATGGTTTGACCTTAATGGTGAAAGTTTTTTTCCTATTCCAGGGTTGCCTCGGTGCATTGGATGGTACGCACATACATGTTCAAGTTCCTGCAGCACACAAGGGGAGGTACCGAAATAGAAAAGGAGAGGTAACAACCAATGTCCTTGGGGTATGCTCACCGGATGGGCAATTTATATTTGTTTTCCCCGGGTGGGAAGGCTCAGCTGCGGATGGGAGGGTTCTGAGGGATGCTATGAGGAGACCACATGGGCTAAGAGTACCGATAGGTACCGATGTGAGGGTGCGTTAGTTGGTATAAATTTATTTCTACTTTTATTCGTTAACTTGTATTTGTTTGTGCAGGGAACTACTACTTGGTGGATGCAGGGTACAAGAATTGCCAAGATTTTTGGCTCCGTATAGAGGTCAAAGATACCACCTTAATGATCGCGACAAGGACATCAACCACAAACCGTGCATGAGTGTTTCAACATGCGACATTCTGCAGCCCGAAATGTCATAGAAAGATGCTTTGGCATACTAAAGCTACGGTGGGAAATATTGAGGAGCCCATCTTTTTATCCAGTTAGGCTGCAAAACAGATACATCGTTGCTTGCTGTTTGCTCCATAATCTTATTCGTCGGGAGAGTGGTCAAGATCCCCTTGATGAGCAGCTTGAGTCCTTTGACATTGAACCTACAATGGTTGATGACGCGTCTGTAGTTCCTATGGAAACTAGTGATGTCTGGAATAATTATAGGGAACAAGTTGGAAATGAGATGTTTGCTGCCTTTCTCGCACAGAGATAACTGATAATGTAGTACACAAGTATTGATAGGAGTATTAACATTTTATCCCATATGTTTATGTTACAAACTACATCCATTTGGTTTCCATGTGAATCAATTTCAATTAACTTTATCTTTTCCTATGTCCGTGTTGTGGTGTGGTTTGTTACTACTTCATTGTTATGTTAACATTAACAATAATTGCAATATTTTATCTTAATCGTTGTTTTGTTTAGATGGATCCATCTCAACAAGCATGTGGTTCGAGGATGAAAATGTGGAGTGCCGTTGAGGATAGGGTCTTGGTCGAATGCCTTGTTGGGTTGAAGTTGGACCAAAAGTTCATGGCCGACAACGGGTTCAAATCCGGATATGCGAATGCTTTGCGGACCATGATGGAGGCCAAGCTACCTGGATGTGGTATAAAAGCAACTCCCCACATCACCTCCAGACTGAAGACATTGAAGCGCCTATGGCAGACGGCCTATGACATCATTTATGGGCCTAACACCTCGGATTTGGATGGGATCCGGAGACAAAACTTGTCACTGCAGATGACGATGTTTGGGATGAGTATCTGAAGGTATGTGATGCCACAACTGTGTTGGAATTGTCACTTTGCTTATGAATTACTAATCATCAGTGTCTTGAATTTCATAAACTCATCTACTTCTTAAACTGCAGGCTCATTCTAAGCACAAGGAATTCCGAACCAAACCTTTGCCAAACTTTGACTCTCTATGCATGGTTTGGGGAAAGGACAGGCAATCGGTGATGAGGAGAGTGCCTGGGGCAATGGAGGAACAAGTTAATCTTGAAGATGACGACCTTCCAGAGACACCACATGCTGTTCCTGATGAATCTGAGTTGTCACAAACAAATCACGAAACTGTGACCACTCCAATAAATCCAACTGATGCATCATTGGGTCCAAAGAAGAAGCGCAAACTGAACAATGCAGAAGTCATAGCTGAAGCCTTGCGAGATACAGTGACACAATTAGACAAGACCATAGGTACTGTTTTTGACAAGCTAGGCAACTTCATGTCAACACAGGATAGGGAAGCTGAACTTGCTGCCAAAGAAGATGCCCTGTTCATGGAGCTACTCCAAGTTGAGGAGTTAACTTGGAATGAGAGAAACATTGCCCACATGAAGATCCTTGCTTCTGACAAACTTCTGAAGGCACTTGGAACGATTCCTCCAGAGTTCAAGCTTTCATGGATCCGCACCTTGCTTAATCAATAGACTATATGCATACCTAAATAGTAGTGTTGTGTAACAGGCAGAAATGTACTCACAATATTATCAATATATAAAACTTGTTACTACCATCCGCAATTGTGTTGGTCATTGTTTCTATACCCCCCTTATTGTAACAAATCACCACAGCGAAATAAGTGTTGCTGCATAATTGTTGTGGTTACTACTTACTATACCTGGTTCTTGTAACAAAGTTGCTGCATAATTGTTGTGGTTCCTAGTTACTATACCTGCTTCTTGTAACAAAAAAAGTGTTCCTTGAAGATTTGTTGTGGTTCCAATTTACTATACCGCTTCTTGTGACAAAATAAGTGTTGCCGCATAATTGTTGTGGTTCCTATTTACTATACCGCTTCTTGTGACAAACAAAGATAGCACATATTGTGAATGCTATTTCCTATTCAACATATGCATACCTAAGGTTGTTGCCCACAGGTATGATCCAAGGTTACTATGAACGTTTAGATGAAATCCCTCTGTTTTACCGAGTGTCACACTGACCTACACTCAACCTTGAATGAGATGGAGTCGCGTCTACGTGCAATGGCTTTGGACTTGAAGGACGTTCGAGACTTCATTTACATCTATGCCACTGAGTTCAAGACCTTTTCTGCATCCAGGGCAACAAAAATGACATGGTCGGTCCTTCTTCCAATCCATGGGATGAGTCATCAAAATCCAAAGAGAAGTCCCCACCCACCGATGACCATGATCATGAGACCGGGGAGATAGCAAAGACGAACAGGAAGGACATAATGAAGGGGATGGCGAAAACAATGATGAGGCCGACGATGATAGCAAGACTGAAGAAGGAGGAGAAGAGGAAGAGGATCATGATGAGGGCGAGGAGGACAACAGTACACCAGAGGAAGGAGAGAAGGAAGGTGATGGGGTCAGTGATGATGAGCCCGAGGATGACAGGAGGGTTGAAGAAGAGGGAGACCAGGAAGGTGATAGTGTCAATGATTCTGAGCATGAGGGTGGGGATGAGAGCATGACAGAAGAAGAGGGAGAGGAGGGTGAGAATGATTCTGAGCATGAGGGTGGGAATGACGGCATGCCAGAAGATGGGGGAGAGGAGGAAGGGGATGGTGAGAATGATTCTGAGCATGAGGGTGGGAATGACAGCAAGCCAGAAGATGGGGGAGAGGAGGAAGGGGATTCTGAGCATGAGGGTGGGAATGACAAGAAGCCGAAGATGGGGGAGAGGAGGAAGGGATGATGAGCATGAGGGTAGGGATCACAAAGCAGCGAAATGAAGAACCAACGAAAGGAAGGGATGGTGATGAAGTGAAGGGTAACGATGTGTGTGGAGGCACAAAGACTGATGCACAAGTAGATGAAGGTGAGGAGTTGGATCCAATCACCCCACTGTCAATTGTTCGTCTACCCGAACCAGTGAACCCTCCTCCTGCTCCTTCCAGAACATAGTAGACGCTGCTCCATTGAGGTTCATTCCCGCACGAAGCTTCGGCTCCGTCCTTGCAAGCAGAATTTGCCCCATGTCTTCGCAGCTCCAACACCAAATCGACCTCCAACTCCATGGCCAGCCAGCCCAATGTTTATCCCAGTTAACCTCCCTGGTTCACAGACATCATTGCATAGGCGCACCGGTCGAATGAGGTCCCCATCGAACAAGAAGAAGAAGAACTAGGGAAAAAGCTATTTATCTTTTGTGTTTTGAGTTACATGTAATGAAACAGTACAGTATTCACAATGTTTTTTGTTGTTTTTACTGCTGAATAACTGTTGCTGACATGGTTTCCATTATGTCCTGTAAAGTTGGAACTCTGTTGTTTGGTTTGCACTTTAACTTTTCTCGTTGTTGTAGAGTTCAATGATGTTTACTCTATGTTCGTGTGTTACCATTTTCTATGTTTATTTCATGTCTGACATTAGGTTTATGCTGATACTATTTGGTTAGAGGGTGCACCCTTGTTATAAAGTTTATAACTAATTGTTGTGCAGCATTTGAAAAGCCAACTTCATTCATTTTATTTCCTTTCACCCTACAGTTCACATGTTATGACAGATACTTAACTGCTGCAGGTCTGATTTACAGGCTGTGGTGGGAGTTTGAACTTTGTTGTTTCATTCGAACACAAACCATTGTTTTTCCCTGTCACGTGAAAACTGAATACTGATGCTTATGTTACTTTCTGTGCAAGTTTTGTGTGCCTCATGCAGGTTGTAACAAATTGGTCAATTATTTGTTAGACAGCATTTAAAAGAAGGCCAATTCCCGTCATTTTATTTCGTAGGACCATAGAGTTAACATGGTGTCAATTATGGTCAGTTCACTTGTACACTCCATTTGACAAAGAACCAATGATCCTGTAAGGCCCATTGCATACCTGTCATTGTCTTCTTCTTCATCCTCACTACCGCAATTTTTCTTACCCGTTTAACAGCTTGTCATTTTCATTATTGTCATGTGGTCGGTTCATTGTGCCGATTATTTTATAGTCACATGAACAATGCCATATTTTCCTCACTCCTTTACCGACACCTCTGTTTCTCAAACCCAACAAACTCCTTTTGAGCGACTTCAAACAGTTAGGGGTTTAGCAATGCTTTTTTCAAAATCATTGTTCGGTTCTTTTACCATCGCCCGGGTTCCATGTTCGATCTAATCTTCCCTGTTTGTCTTTATATACTCGTCTTCGCAGCTCCTTTCATATAATTTCCTGGTTTCCCGGGCTAATTCCTTCCATCTCCGTTGTCGTTCTAGCCACCGGAAGCCAGTCGTCGGCGCTATTTCACACCCAATCGCCATCTACTTCAATCATCATTGCACTTTGGTTATAGGGTTCGTTCATGTCTCGCCAACCCAGTTCGAAATGGTCATCGAGCAACTTTTTTTTCCCATTTTTGTTCAGGGACAATTTCGGAATTTCACCCAATCTTCCCACTCAACAAACACTCAATTCTTCATACCAAACATTTTATTTCCTCTCAACTAACTTCCTTTCCTTAGTCTACCAAACAGCTCACATTTTTAAAGTTCCCTCCTAATCTTCCTTTCCTTTCCCTCCCCAAGCTTTCTTTATAACAAACGGGTCCTAATATTATATTACTCGTATCCGATTCGTAAGGTAGAGGTTGCTTTGAAAGGAGCAAATGTTAGCTTTATTTTGTGGACAATAATGAGGCATCCCACGCATATCCCAATAGTGAGACTAATAAAGAAAGATATTCTGTGGATAAGACAACCGAAGCGCCAATAATGTCTTCCTGTCACATGTCGCATCCGACATCAAACTCCTCCCCTCGTGATTATTAAACAAATCCCAAAAAGCATACGCCAAGAGAAAGGAAAGAAGGTGGGGGCATTTAAATGAGATAAAGAGGAAGAGGGCTAGATGGATTTTAATATTTGTTTATGTTTGAGCTAGAGCTGGGAATCAGGGCCGGCCTGACCTTACAGGGCCTGGGCCCAACAGGGCCGGCCCTATAGGGCCTGGAGTAAGGAAAACATATGTTTTTCAAAGTCCACTCGATAAGTCTGTGTTGTGGCCACTTCTACAGGCCAAAATTACTATTCCAAATTTTAACTATTTTTCCTTCTTTTTCCTTCAATTTTTTTCAAAGAAATAATTAGTAAATTGCAATCATTAAAGTTCTAATCTATCAAATAAATGTTATCAACATTAATATCTAAACAATATAAATCATTCAACAAATAAGCACATTTATTAATTCGTAATAAAAAACAAATAAACACAAATAATATGTTTTTTCCTTTTTTTTCAAAAAAATATTAAACAAAGGAATTCCTTTACGCCCACGAAAAAATGTCTTTCCCTCTCGTAATTTTGTGTGCGTCTGCAGATTCCTTCGATTCAGGCATGATTTTACTGACAGCTAAAAATAATTATACTTATTTTACACAAAATATATTTATAATTTATTACTTATATAATATTGTAATACCAAAGTATGTGTTTATTTAATACAGAATAATAATAAACATAAAAAAGGGTTATAGTTTAAATTAAAAAAAAAATCTAAGTAATTATAAATAAATACATTCATTAAGTGGAAGTCTAGGTAATTAAATTGTTTTAAAAAAAATGCTACAGTAAAAACGGGTCAATCAAGCCACCGAGGCCCCCACAGGCTGGCCCGATTTAGCCCGAGGCCCTACAGGGCCAATTTCAAAATTCTGACATATTTTTCAAGCCCGAGCCCTACAGGGCCAGGGCTTAAACGGACCGGCCCGATCGGCTCTAGTTTGAGCAATGAATTGATGATGGCTTCTATCGAATATAATCAGAATAAATCTTGATTTTACAAAAAGTCAACAAACCTCTAGTCCAATCTCTTGCGGTTTCATTTGAGAACAATGCCATTAAAAGTTATTACGTCACTCCGTATAAATATAAAACTCAACAGAAGAGATGAAAGGGTGAAAATAACTCAAAAACTCAAGAGTTTGGTGTGCTCTAGACTTACAACATGCACTATCTTTTAACGGTCATGCCCCACTTTAACATAAGTGAAAATGGAGCCATCACTAACCAGCAATTAATGTTTAGAAATGTCCCTCTCCAACATGGAACTTAATTGGTTTTGACTTTGTGGATGATGTGATAGAAAGTAGCTTAGTTGTTGCTCTGGTATGAATGAGAAGATCTGGTCATACTCCATTGTTGGATCCACAATTGGTGCTCATGACAGTGATAAATACCTAATTTCTCACTGAGATCTCAACTGTTTCAACAATTTAAATTTAAAATTTAAAATTTGTGATTTTTTAATAGTAAATTCATTTTTATAAAGAGTGATAGTTAATTATAAGATTATCTTTATTTTAAATTTTACACATATTGAAATAAAAAATTATTTTAAATATAAAAATTAAATTAAATTTGGACCGACCAAAATCAATCTAACATTCTAGATAGGTGATGAAAAACATTATATTTGTGCTCATCAAAGTGATAAGCACAAAATATGCTTCATCCATTGCTACGCTGAAATTGACACTCTTGGCCCACAAATTAAAGCTTCGGATTTAATGATTCTCATTTCTTTGATGCCAAAAAAAAAAAAAAAAAAAAGGATTCCCATTTCTTCATTTGATGCTTCAGCAAACAATATCATATCATATAAATATCTATAGAATATTAAAAAAGAGTTCAATGCCAAATAATATGACTCCTTATTAATCATAAATATTTAATCACAGAAAGGTACATATGTTCATACACATCCATATACAAGATAATACAGAACAAACCATCTTAGCTAGTGCGAAGCGGCTGAACATAATACAGACATATAAACACATACATCAGAACAAACATAATACATATGATGACTACAGACATATAAACACACACATATATACACACAACAAAACCCTCTTAGCTAGTGTGAAGCGGCTAAAAGGGCTTGTGATTGCTTCTCATAACGAAAACCATTAGCCATGGAATCATCAGCAGACCAAACAAAAATCCCATGAAGCTTTTGTTCACTCTTAAGCCTATGACAAGCTGTGAAGAATCCACCTCCTGGACTTAACCCTCCACTTCCATTACTTATAAAGCTCACCAAAACCTTCCCTCCTTCATAATTCTTACTCTGTGTATTAAAGTAATCAATGAACTGAGACACACTTGTTCCTTCGTCGTACGCATAGAATTGAAAGTTGACGTAGTCTATGATGTTCCCATACTTGTTCCATAATGCCTTGTAATGGCTCTGAACTTGGGGATCATCAAAAGGAGCGATCGAAGCGAACTTGATGACACCATTGTTCTTTAGGGTTTTGATTAAGCGCCCTATGCACTCCGAGAAGGTATCCGGATCGGATTTGAAGTGTTCGTAGTCGATGTCGATTCCGTCGAGGTTGTATTGTTTGATGATGTCTGTGAGTGATGAAACTGCGTTGGAAACCCAAGAATCAATGGAAGATGGGTTGAAGTATGCAGAACCACTTGCCACGCTGTCCCCTCCAAGACTCAGAGCCACCTGAGGGAAATCAATACATTGTTATGAACATAAGTTAAAGGTAAAGGTCAACACAAAAAGACGGGTTTGAGGTCTTTAATGTATCTTCCTCGAATTATGTTTAATGTTTCTTGTAATGTTTCAACCTCTAAAATATTTTTTTTTTTCCTTTTTTCTTTTGATTTTCATATATATTTTATATAAAGTGACTGACATTTTGATTTTTTTTTATGACAATAAAATTTGAAGTTTTGAATTATTCTTACATTTTAAAAAAATACTCTAAAATTGTGCAATTCTGCATTCATTTTCTTTGAAAACTCATAACAAAGTGAAAAATGCACTAATTCAATATAATATAGTAAGGTATCAAAATGTCACATATTTATATAGAATTAATCATCAAAAGAAACAAGGAAAAAAATATTTAGAAAGTTGAGGTATTACAAATGGTATTAATGGGAGACACATTTAGAGGCCCCCAAATCCCGGAAAGACTAGCTCTGGCTCTTTATTGAGACTATTATGAAAACACATTTGTTATGAATACAAATATACAAGTTTAAAGAGAGAGCTGAATCTCAAAAAACTAGCATGTTATGAGAGGGAGACCATACTTTCTTTGTTAGGCTTACCCACGTGGTGCTCAAAACATGCACACACCACATTTAATTTGATTCGAAAAGTAATGTTTGTGTGATGTTAGGTCCGTACCTTGACATTAGAATTCTGGCTTTTGATGGAAGAAACTTGGGAGGGACTAAGATTCTGAGTGTCCCAGAAAACGTTGAATTTGCCGTTGGTGGGAGAAGGAGAAGACGAGGTGTCGTAGTCAATAGCGAAAGAAAGAATGAAGTGAAACTCGACATTTGAGCTGATAGGAACATCGGAGAATTTGACGTTGTTGAACTCAGCTCCTATGTATTCTCGAAAGATGCTTGAGGGAGAAGCTTGATGAGATGATGCAATGAGAAAGAAGAAGAAGGAAGCAGAACTTGGAAACCTCCATGTCTTTATTCAGTAATGGAAGACACACTGAGATTTCAGAAACTGCTTTATGCTGGTACGAGTAATGGAACAAGGTTGTTATGTACTTATATAGATACGTAGGACTCACAAAAAACAATTCCTATAATAATCAAATGATGGATTATTCTGCAAAATTATTATTATTATTGTGTCTACATTGAATTTTGGGAAAATCCTTATCAGGGCCCTTTTAAACTCTGATATCCCACTGCAGGCCCTATGATCTTGACAAATACAGAAAAGGCCCCAGGGCCCTGATGGGGATTAAGTTATAAAATGAAAATACAGGAATACCCTTACTGAAAAAACAAAAGCAGAAGGGAAAGAAAAAGGTAAACATACGATAGATTGATTGAGATTGAGTTTTGGCGCCACATGAAGAACGAGAAGAGAGGAATGGCAGGGACGATGCGAATGCGAGGGAGAGAACGCAAGTCACAATCCCGAACCCTTATAGTTTCTCAACTCAGCGAGGGAGAGAAGTTTATAGCCGAATCATCCACTGCGTGCTGACATTAGGGGATTTAAATTTGCTGTTCATGAAGGTTTTTCTCGCTTAGAAGGTTGGTGGCTGAAAGCTTTGAGCTTGGGCAAATTTATGTTATTATGAGATAGGAAATATGCAAGAAATAGTAAGATTTTGCTCAAGATATCATTATCACCATTCTAGTTGGTCTTTAATCATTGGTGGGTGGGGTGGAAAAATATGTTGCTCTGTTTTTTCGCAAGAAAACAGAGGGAAAGGTGTAATGGGTTAATGGGATGAAGCTCCATTTGGTTAAAAACGCTGAAATGTGATAGTTGTTAATACACACTCGTTTTAGTTGTTAATATGATGATATAGTTGTTAAAATGATGATCAAGTTGTTAATACGAACTTTATGTTGCGAGATCATAATTAAGGATGGCTAGTACTTCCGGAAGAACCTATTATGTTTCATCCATGTGGGAGGTAACATTGTATATGGGGGAGGACAAGAAAGTGTGTATATTGGTGGAATGGTAAGAACAAGAAACGTCAAGGAAGGAACAACATACAAGGAGTTGCTAACTTTCATAGCGTCTGTAATTGGGGAAGAAAATACTGAAATTTGCGTGAAGTGAAAACTTAGCTTGCAAGAAGGCGGGAATCTCAGTTCCAAGACAAGTTGGTTTATCGTTGTGGTAGATGCCATGAGGAAGGACACTCAATCAGGACTTGCAAGAATCCAAATCCAAGTTGATCATTCATGGTGGCTTGGCGGCTTGTTTTTGTGCATTGCCTCTCACACTCTTTTGTTGTATATATTTTTATAGAGAAATCCACACCCATATTATTTTTGGAGATGGTGTGTGATGTTGTTATTATGAATTTGTAGATGCATTTGGTGTTGTAAATGAATGTTGGATATTGTTGTCACAATTGTATCCAAGTGTCATTTATGTACACATTTTCATATTGTAAGACAATTGTAAATGACGTTGACAAATATATGTTAAGGAGCTATGATTTGGTTGTTAAAGGGCTGATATGGTTGTTAATGGGGGCTGATCATGTTGTCAGTGGGGGCTGATCATGTTGTCAGTGGTTGCTGATCATGTTGTTAGTTGGGGCTGATGATGTTGTCAGTGGGGGCTGATGATGTTGTCAGTGGGGCTGATCATGTTGTCAGTGGTTGCTGATAATGTTGTTAGTTTGGGCTAATGATGTTGTCAGTAGGGGCTGATGATGTTGTCAATGGGGGCTGATGATGTTGTCAGTGATTGCTGATAATGTTGTTAGTTTGGGCTAATGATGTTGTCAGTGGGGCGATGATGTTGTCGATGGGGCTGATGTAGTTGTCAATTTTTTCTGATATGGTTGTTAATTGGGGTTGATATAGTTGTGCATTTTTTTCTGATATGATTGTTCTTTTTTTCTGATGTTGATATTAAAGGGGGTTGATCATGTTGTTAGTGGGACCGATCATGTTATCGTGATTGCTGATGATGTTGTCGAGGGGCGATGATGTTGTCAGTGGGGGCTGATGATGTTGTCAGTTGGGGCTAATGTTGTTGACATTTATTTATGATATACTTGGAGTTGATATAGTTGTATATTTTTTCTGATATGGTTGTTCTTTTTTGTCTGATGTTTATGTTATAGGGGTCTGATTTGGTTGTCAAAGGGGGCTGATGTTGTTGTTAAAGGGGGCTGATCATGTTGTTAATGGGAGCTGATGATGTTGTTAAAGGGGGCTGATCATGTTGTTAGTTGGGGCTGATGTAGTTGTTAGTTTTTCCTGATAATGTTGGTAAATGGGTACCTTATTATATCTCATTTTTCAGCATCTGCACACACAACTAACAATGACCTGAGATGCATGCAGGAAACAATTGTCGTTCTCATTCATATTAAAATGTCATAACAATCCTGAGAGTAAATACACTCTTCCCAATTGATCCTGCACAATTGTAGAATTAAGAAATTCCTTAACATAGTGCATCATCCAAATATGGAAACAACTGTAAATATGTCAACAAGTATCAATGACAAGATAAAAGAGGGGAAAGGGAATGTTGTGGTTGATGCAAAAGGTTCTTCATGTACAATATACTAATTTAAGTAAAATCTCAAGGGCATCATCATCCATCTTCAGGGACTAAGAGAAGTAAGATTTCAAATGGGTTAAATTATTTCATGAAACAAGCAATCAACTATGACTCCATGAAAGCATACTTGAATAGGGAACACAGGATCACTACCATTAATGAAGGCAAAGGGTGGAAACCGGGAAACAGTGAACATCAGGTAGAGCATCAGACATATACAATTTATAAAGCAGTAGACAAACCATCTACATATGCATATGGCATAATGGCTTAAGTATAACCACCTTAGCTGGCACAGTGAACTTGGCAAAGCCATGATATGTGCACATGTACTGTGGCGATGTTGAGTTTGATAGAAATCTATCAGCAGCATAAGTTTGAGAGGCATCAATACTTAATAATGACTAACCGATACCTCAACTCCCTAAGCCAGAGGAGTCAATAGATTCAAAGTACTTACCTTCCAAACATCTTTTGGCAGTGTCCAAACTAATAGCAGAGTCAAATATATAACTAATCCAAATCGCATGACTATATGTGACCTTGCTGGCAGAACAACCAAAGCCAAAAGCCATACCTGTAAAACTTGTCTGATTTAATTATTAAAAAAAACCCACACGCAAAAAAAAAAAAAAGGAGACAATCAAAGAAATTCAGCAAGGCAAAGATTCTGTAATGTTAAACAATTGCTCATCATTCCACCATGATTTATGGATAATGAGAAATCTTCAACATTTATTTGTAGACTATATCAAAAACATCCAAAGCATGTATCAAAGAAAACTTCATTACCATGTTCAAATAGCTTTATTCAAGACCTAAGCTAATCAAAAAAGTTAATTGATGCATCGCCATTTCATATTTTATGAAACGGATGGAAATTTATGTTCTTATTGATTTATTCTTATGTTTCAATTGTGGTAATTAAACTATCCTCTATCAACGGCTTCTAGGAGGATACCACAAATTACACTGGGCAGTAGCAAACTAAAGCTATACTTTTCTTAATAAACATAAAAGATAAAGCGTGTTATTGCTAAGTTTATAAAAGCTTGCTATTATCCATTCATCGAAGAAATATTGTAACCTCAAAATACAACGCTTAGCCTCAATTCATTGCCAAAGCTCGATAATCCAGGATCCTATACTTAAAACCGAAGAATTGATATCAAAGTCACTCACCAATTTGATTCGGGGTCTACGAATGGAGAAACGTGGTGGGTGAAGCTATGTCTCGACCAACTGGTGTAAACGCTTGTTAAAGCGGCAAATTTAGGTCAGTCAAGGGAACTTAGAACCGAGAGGATTGGAGATAGCAAGAATTTATAGCCAAAGAAAAACCCACCGGAGATCAGGGAGATCGGTGAGGATTTAACAAAAACGTAAAAAAGATTAGGTTTAATCAACACATACTCTTTCTTTCTAAAACAACTGTAGATCGACGAGGAGGGAGGTGCAGAGGCGAAGATCGACGGGCACGGAGGCGCAGAGGTGGAGACCAACGAGGACGGAGGCGTAGAGCAGGAGACTGACGACGGAGATCAAAATCGGGACCAGAGACAGAGAGCCAAGGAGCATAGGCATATCGAGAGAGAGAGAGATAAGAGAGATATGTACAGTGGGTTTTTTGGTCATTTCATTTAATATTCAAATGTCAAAAAGGGCCCTAGGGCCTATTCTGAATTTGTCAGGATCTTAGGGCCTCAACTGGGATTTCTAGGTTTAAAAGGGCCCTGGTACGGATTTTCCCTTGAATTTTCTTTTGGCTTTTTTGGCAAAGGAGCAGACAAAATTATTAACACTCACAGATTCAACAATCAATTGCCGTTTCGTTGCCGAACTGTTTGATGAGGAAGTATCTATATATATTCGGTATGTTTCTTTTTCTTTTTTTTAATCATTGATTTAAATATTTTATATAAAAATTTTCTACTTCTTTTATAAGATAATAAAAAATAAAAACCAGAGTTGTCCAAATTATATAGTATGAGTCGTAAAAATATGTGCACATGATGCATATCTTAGAGCATATCCAAATCTTGGACACATCTAAAAGTTATTTTTAGCTAGTCTCCCTGCTCAAGAGGTTTTGACGAGAAATAATTATAAAAGTATACTTTTTTCTTAAAAAAAATAATAATACTCCTTCCAATCTTATATATATATATAGAACTGGTTGAGATGTTTGTTTTGATCTTAAACATAACATTTTAATCCACTCTGATGCTTAAATTTATAATTTTTTTTAAAAGTATTCCTATTAATTGCATATATCAAAAACAGTTTTCATAAAAAAAATGTAATAACTAGATGAGATGTTTTTTTCTGAAAAAAAAAAATTAACACAAGTTTAATATAATTAATTAATTTTCTTAATATGTATGAATTAATTATCTAACTCTTATATTTAATATCAGAAGGAGTATATAATTGTAATTTTAATAAAATATATGAGAAGGCTCATAAGTTTCATTTTTTTCACCTATATTATATCAAAGATAAGATCATATGTTCATTAGTGTATGAGTTTAAGGTCAAACAGATAGGATTAATTTGGTTGAAACGGTACTTCATGTTTTGGTAGGCATATCATGATCATGATCATCTCTAATGTTTACACTATTTTATAAAATACAAAAATTTTGAACAAGAATAATACTTTGGACGAGTATATCTTTAGTGAAAACTCAAAAAATGGACCTGTAATTTAAAAAAAAAAAAAAACTGGGTCAATTTGCCTCTAAACCCAAGGTTATGTGGACCGAACCCCAATTAAGTGGGCCAACCACAAAGTTAGGCCCATATTCTCAACGCTTCACAATCAGGCCTGTTTGGGTTGGCAATAGGAGCGGTGGCTTAAAAGCTATCTGACTTTAAAAAAAGCTCGGTAGGAAAAAAGTCAAGTTATAAATAAGATTTGTGTTTGGATTGATGGTAGTAGAAGTGGCGGGGCCCACGTCAAAAAACTGGCGTTTTGGAAAAAACTGGATTCTGGAGCTTTTTCCTTAACGGGCTTTTTGAGCTTTTTTGACTTAAAGTTAAGTGAACTTAACGCGTAACCCAAACACACCACGTTGAGCTTTTTCTCCAAAGCCCATTAACTCTACCGCTAACGCTCCTAACGCTCTCCTAACGCTCACACCAAACAGGCCCATGTGGTTTCTTCTATTTAGGGTTAAGGAGAAATTTTATCCTAAAAGTTTTTAATCTAATTTTGAAAAAAAAGGAAATAAATGACATGAACTTTTATGAAAAATTGCACCTTAATGAAAATCATATGTAAACCGTCATATAAACATATTTGGTCAAGTAACGGTCAAAACTAACTAGTATAACCGTTAGGACAAAATTGTTCATTTTTTAACACTTCCGGTGTAAAATTGCCCCCAAAAAAACTTTCGAGGGAAAATTGTTTCTCAATGACAACTAGCTTTTAGGTGTAAAATTACCCCTTAACCCTTCTATTTATTTATTGGATAAAGTAGCATATAGAACCCTAAATGATATTATTTTTCAATTGCATTGAGTATTCTGATCATATTTGTGTTGTAATTTCAATCTTAATGTTTTTAATCTAGATTAGTTTCACCCGTACTTAAACACCCACAAACTCAGCTCGTATGTCTCAAAGCCTTCGCCAATTGAGCTAAGATGAACTTTCAAATTTTAGATGCAAAATTATTTATAAAACTACTCATATAAAACTTTCAATATATATATGAGGTTTAAATTTCTCATGTTGCATGAAAAGAAGAAGATTCTTACACACACATGAAATGGTGGGACCCACATCTTTTTTTTTTTAAAAAGATGTGGGTCCCACCATTTCATGTGTGTGTGACATGAGAATACACTCCTCCTACAACATGAGAAGTGTATTTCCCTATATATATTCATATTTTTTAAGGATATTTTGGATTAAACTACTTATACCCAATAATTATCCATATTTCTAGAAGCTGATTGAATCGTTAGAGTAATTAGATTACAGTTGATGGAGTGTGTCTAGATCTAGTTCTTGAGTGGCAGAGAAGCAAACTAAAAAGTGTATATATATGCCCCAAATAACATCATAACGTACATATTCCAGGAGACAACTTAAAGGAACTAAATCACTTCAATTTTATACTTTCTAGCCTGAAACACACACTTTTGCTGCACACTATTATTTGCTTGTGTCTAGCTATAAGAATCAGATCGACAGGCATCAAAATTAAAGTGAGAATGAATATCATCTTTATGAATAGCTTCCCGCTTTATTGCACCTATTTATATGTGTGCCCCTTTAATACTTTTTAATATCAAATAAGTAAATTAAAGAGAGAGAGAGAGAGAGAGAGAAGGAAAGGTCTTTAGATACTAACAAGTAATAACGATTTAAAAAGAATTGAAAGGCTGAGTTACAGTACTCCTCTTATTAAACACATAAAATATTCATGGAAATAACTATTACACATAACGATAAACATATATAGAGACACTGACAGCACAAAGTCATAAACTAAAGCCTTAATTAAGCTAAGAGAGCTTGTGATTGTTTCTCATAGCGAAAACCATTAGCCTTAGAATCATCAGCAGACCAGACAAAGATGCCATGAAGCTTGTTTTCACTCTTTAGTTTTTGACACGCAGTGAAGAATCCACCTTCAGGACTTAGCCCCAAATCACTCCCATCAGTTATAAAACTCACTAAAACCTTCCCTCCTTCATAATTCTTACTCTGTCTATTAAAGTAATCAATGAACTGAGACACCGTCGTGCCTTTTGCGTACGCATAGAATTGAAAGTTGACGTAATCTATGAGGTTCCCATACTTTTTCCACAATGCCAAGTAATGGCTCTGAACTTGGGCATCGTCGAACGGAGCGATTGAAGCGAACTTGACGACGCCGTTTGATTTAAGGGTTTTAATTAAGCGACCAATGCATTCAGTGAAGGTGTTTGGATCTGAGTTGAATTGTTCGTAGTCGATGTCGATTCCATCGAGGTTGTACTGTTTGATTATGCCTGTGAGTGATGAAACTGCGTTTGAAACCCATGAATCAATGGAAGACGGGCTAAATTTGACTGGCTTGTCTTGCACAGTAGCGCCTCCTAGACTTAAGGCTACCTGAAACAAATCAGATTTCATTCTATTTAGAGCTGTCTACATTCTACAATCCTAGAGTATGTGTATAAGTTTCCACAGTAGCGAGTACTTTTGTATGGAGATAGTGATTCTATCTAAATGGTGAGTCTAGACAAATCTTACACATATGAAGTATTTGTTTGCCTGAATGGTGGGTTTCGATTGATTCATCGTAATTAGAAGTTTCCACATGCTCTGTTTTTGTGTGTGTTGAATGATGGGTTTCAATTGATTCATTCATGGGTATGTAATCACTTCAAATAAGTGATTTTACACTTCACTGTTTAAAATTGTTCGTACATGTTTACCTCAAACAATATAAAATTACTTAGAATAAGTTTATCTAAACAAGCACTCGATCAGTGTCCAAATTATGTGGAGATAGTGAGATCTATATATCTAATTTGAAAAACAAATGAATAACAAAAACACATGTTTGGTTTGTGTGTGTGTTGAATGAAAGGTTTGGATTGATTCATCATGGATTTGGGATCACTTAAAAATAAGTGATTACAAGTAAAATTCTTTTAGTTACGCAAAATCACTTAAAAAAGAATGACTTGTCCATACAACAATTCAGATTCAGTTGGGATGGGATGGGATGTTCTTAAGATGCTTGATAAAAGAATGAGAGATATGTTAGTATATATTGATGAAATTATTGAAGACGAAAAAAGAATTCAAATATATGAAGAACTTGGCACCTTGACATTGGAGTGTTGGGTTTTGATGGAAGAAACATGGGAGGGGCTAAGATTCTGAGAATCCCAGAAAACGTTGAACTTTCCATTGGTGGGAGAAGGAGAAGCAGAGGAATCATAGTCAATAGCGAAGGAGAGAATGAAGTGAAACTGGACATTTGTGTTGACAGGGACATCAGAGAATTTGACATTCTTAAACTCAGCTCCTATGTATTCTGCAAATATGCCTGAGGGTGATTTTTGTGCTGATCCCATAATAAACAAGAAGAAGAAGAGAGAAGCTTGAATGAAACAGAACTTGGGAACCTCCATGCCTTTCAATAATTGGAAGCTGTTGATCTCAGAAACTCCTCCCAATAATTGTAGGCACAACTAAAGTGCGCCTATGCAATAATATAAAGAGAGAGACAGGTAGCCACCAAAGGTTGATTTTTCATTTGTTATTTTGAAAAGTAAAAGATTAGCATTTCGATCGCCACTATTATATTGTTCCACTTTCCTTTTGACCAAACAAAATTATTCAACTTTCTGCCCCAATTTGATGGTAGTCATTTAATACAACAGGCGAGATAGCCAAAGCTGACTCAGCGTAGGAGTGATTTTCAACATGCATGGTAAAGAAAATTTTAAATTTCATTAAGTTTATCTTAAAATTTAATAAATTTTTAACATTAGTTTTCTTTATATTTCATGAAAAAAAAAATTCAACGCAATAAATAAATAAATGAGGGATAAAATTATATATTCATATAAAAAATTTAATTAAGTGACTCATACATAGAACAAAAAATTCTTTTATTTTCCCTATAGGTAGGACTAGAAAAGTAACTATGTTCCTTGTTTTCTTTTCTCTTTTATTTATTAAATATATTTATTTATTTATTTAATTTTGGGAAAACCATTCTTAAAATACTTGGGTGTTTTTATCTGCTTATTAATTCCTTTAATTTTTCTCTGTTAGCATAATTAGCTTTTGTATATAAACTAACAATACTAATAAGATAAAGTTATAGAGACTAACAATGTTGAAGGAGTAAAATAAAAAATTTAACAAGAAAAAAAAAACTCATGTATTAGATTAAAAGTTGAAAGAAATTACCAGTACCTCAAGAATGATTTTTCCTTTGATTTTTAACAGTAATATTATTTGGAAAATAAAAAAAATTAAGATTACATATTTTGGAAAAATATTAAATTAATTCCTTCCAATTTATTTTGACATTATTTTAGAATGGATATTTTTTTTTTTTTTGGTGGGGGGAGGGGAAAGAAATTTGTGCAAATAGCCGAAACAAACCATTGGACGATGCTCCTATTCAACAATTACTGCTGTTGAAGGGGACAAATAAAAGTCTGACTTATATTTGTTTATAGAAAACGACAGAATGAAGTAAAATTGAAGTTTTGGATTCCTCCGCATCTTTAAATACACAGCTATATATATCAATGGGGTTGGTATAAGTGGTAAGTGACTTGTGTCGCTTAAGTAAGGTCTCGGATTCAAGCATTGTGAATGCAGAAAATTCCCGCTGGAAGACTCACCCACCACAGCTAGGTGCGCGACCCGAGTCAGATCCGGATTAGTCAGAGCTTTCGTGAACCGGGTGGGCAACCAAAAAAAAATACCCAGCTATATATTTATTTATATATAACGGTTTTTTTTACCGACACTTAAATATTCGAGCTTCAAATATTCATATATAATGGTTTTTAATTGTTAAATATCAGGCACTGTATTTCACGATTTTTCAAACAGCCATTATGTATAGTGTAACATCCCGACTTTTCACAAGCAGTATAAATTTTTATTTTTTTTTTGTCAAACATCATTTCAAAATCATCAGAGTAGAGCATTTGAGCGGAAGAGTAACTGATATATAGATTCAAAAAGCCAACGGTAGTGTATCGGGCGATTACAAGGCGGTTCAATAGCAGAGAGTTTTGAAGTAAAAGACAACATCAAAGGAAGACTCTGTAGGAACAACGAAATGAAGTCTTGATCGGGTCTTCTACGCAGCCGCTTGCCTCCATCCTCGGTCCTTGGTCCTCCGAACTCGACGCTATATTAAGAGTGAGATCCGCACCGGATCTCGAGTAACATTAACCTCATGTATACATACACACATATGGGTTACCAAACAACAACATGTAAACCACACCCAACCAATGCACATGTATCGCTCCCAGCATACAGATATATCGCTCCCAGCATTACAGATGTATCGCTCCCAGCATTAGAAATGTATCGCTCCCAGCATTACAGATGTATCGCTCCCAGCATTATAAATGTATCGCTCCCAGCATTATAAATGTATCGCTCCCAGCCTTACAGATATATCGCTCCCAAAGATGCATACGATTATCTTTTAACATAATATGCATCCCAACAACACCCAACATATACACACCATACACACATCACATACATACCATATACAGCATACTATATCCATCAGAGTTAGTGTTACAGTACGCGAACGTACATACACCAATAGTACATAAACGTACAACAGACATAAAGTCATCATCTATCACATATAATCATACCATACAAAGCATACTATATCCATCAGAGTTAGTGTTACAGTACGCGAACGTACATACCTCCGTAAACCGAACAGAATGGCCAGGTAAGTGTCTACCATGGGGCCTCACCGACTTATACGGCGACTTATGGCACACCCACGTAGACTAGCCTTGCCTTCGGCACCAAAGCTGCTTCTAACATATTTGTATCCAATAAACATACCATAACAATACACATAGCACATATATGCATACCATAAACATAAGAGTTAATGTTACGGATGCGCGGACGTACATACTTAAATAAACCGAACGAATGGCCGGGTAAGTGTCTATCATGGGGGCCTCACCGAGTTCACGGCGACTTAATGGCTTACCCACATAGACTAGCCTTTCCTTCGGCACCAAACTGTTCTAACATATTTGCATTCAATAAACATACCATAACAATACACATAGCACATATATGCATACCATAAACATAAGAGTTAATGTTACAGTACGCGGACGTACCTTCGTTGACGTTATTCGGTATTTCTGGAAGGATCTATCATTACGACGGACACTTTTATTCAAAATGACTATTTTACCCCTGACCCCCTAATCAGCGGAATTTCGCGATTTCGTTACTTTGACTCAGACTTTCCAAAATTTTGCCGAACTCCGACCCCACCATGATTTTCGAATTTAATACTTAAAATAAAGCTAAAGATCTATCTAGCATTACTACTAAAACTACGAAAGCATTAAAAGCTAAAGACCTAAAATTACCCAGAGCTTATTTGCAAAATTCCCTGGCTCCTTCCTCCTCCAGAGCACCTCTCTCTAACTTCTCTCTAGGAAAGCTCAACTAGAGAAATGATTTTGGTGTGAAGAATGCAAAGGGAGAGCCTCCTATTTATAGGGAAAGTTGTGTGCACTATTCACACTTTGTCGAGGCGGATTACGGACCGTCGGATCGCACTTTGCCAAATGTCAAGATCCTCACCATGCCACTTGTCCAAACCATCCTCTCCCCCTTAGTTGGTGGTTTGTCACATCAATTAATGTGATGTGATGCTTTTGCTTTATGAACTTGTCTGATAAAGTTCCGATCGGTGTCGAATCGCGTAATCTCGGAAAAATCTCAAAAATCCGAATTACCATTTTGAAGCCCCTTTCCTTCTCATTAGGAATATCTAATCTAAACTAATTTTTGATTCCATCCAGGGCTCCAAAAGTCGGTCAAAGTTTACTGAAAGCGTGCAGGTTTCGGAAGAACTTTCAGGATCATCAATCTCGGAAAAAAATTCACCGATTCCAAATATGTCCAGATAAATTCAAACTCATTTCCAAATGTTGAGTTAGAATTTATTTCCTTCGAATCTTTAAAATGTGACTATCTGCATTTCTCCCTATTTCGTCTTATTAGGAAAATGCTCTCACCTACTCGGAATCAACTTAGGAAAAGGCTAATCGAAGATAAAAATTCACCGATCAATATTTTACTCGACATTGGAAAACCTATTCTGGTACTCTAGACAGGATCCGTTTCCTATAAATCTGATCACTATTCATTGTACTTGTTTATACAATTTTACACTTCGACTTGCAAGTTAAGGCACCATGATTTTTACCAACTCTTGTCCTTATTATTATTATTTTATTAATTTTCGTTTTAATTAATTATTTAATTAATTAATAATATATAAAATAATTATTTAATAATTTTTTTATATAATTTTTTTACAAAATTTTCTTATTGGTCCATTCTTGTATTTAGGCTTAAAAATATCTAAACTCAACTATTTTTCTCCAAAATTTCCAATTAATTAAAAAATATGTTTGTACTAATTTTAGGCCACAAACCACTAATTTTAGGGTTTTACATAATTATTTATGAATTTCCTTTGCCTATGCTTAAGTAATTAGCCAGTAATTACTTAATTACTTTCTTACCAATAGTTTATAATTTTCTTAATTAGAACAACTCATTACCTCATAACTTTTGAATTGACATTTGTGTTTTCATGGCTCATTCATTATATTAGCATTTACGGGGGTATTTCGGTCATTTCAATACTTTTTGAACAATCCTTCTCAATTTTTCCAAGTTTATAATTTATTAAATTACTAAAATTAGAGATAATATACTCTCTTAATTTTAATAATTATTTTACTGCCTTTTAGGACTTTCCACAATTTTTCCTAAGTTATCTAAGCATCCAGGGGTACTTTGGTCATTTGACCCTTCAATCTTTTTCCCCAATTCCTAAGAGATTTTCCCCTTATACATATGATAAATATAACATAAAAATCGAGACCACATATTCACCTATCAGAAATGGCCATTTTATTTATCCGGGTATTACATATAGAGTACTATATTTAACGGTTGTAAAGTAATGATAGTTAAATATATTTTTCTTTTTAGTAAGAACCGTGATATATTTTTACAATACTTAATTAACGGTTAAATGATGAAGGTAAAATATAATTGTCACCACATAAAAAGATTCGTTTGAAGATTATATGTAAAAATCGTCATATATTTAGAATATATGACTGTTATTAGCGAATAACGGTTAAGTATGTATGACAATTTATCTTTAAAAAAATTTGGGGCTTACTTTCGATGAAGACAATAACCTACAAAAACAACATATATATACCAAACACCCAAACAAATCTAGTTGAAATCTAGATGTATCCAAATATATATACACAAAATAACAAATCATCGAATTTTATCTATACAATTATTATGAATACATCAAAGCTAAGGTAAGGGAATATACAAACAATCAAGTGTTCCTTTTTCTTTTCCTAGTCTTAGTGATTTTAATGCTTTTTTAGTTATAATTGTTTTCTTTAATTTGTGAAGCAACTTCTCTCTCTTTGATATCAAAATTCCTTCATTGTAGTCATGACTAGCATATAAAGTATCGTCCTTATTAAATTGTGTTCAAGTGATAAACTTTAGAAAGGATCATCCTCACTAAATTCACCTCCTGCATCCTCATTAATTTTGTTTGATAACAAAAAAAATATCATTATTTATTAGCATGATCAAAAACATAAAACACTTATTTAGCTTGATAAGTCAAAATGAAAAGCTCTTTTTTATACCATTGTTTGTTCAAATTCAATTGCATCAACTCTAACTCATCCATTTTCAAAACATTATTATTGTTAACCCACTTGTACTTGAAAACAAGAACATGAAATCCTACGTAATACAACTCCCAAATGTGCTCAACCACACCAAAGTATGACATATTGGCATAGATATGATTCTAATTTTTTGCACTTGATACATGCATAGTGTTAGTAATAACCGTTACCCCACTATTTTGCATTTTACTTTAGGAATCCTGCTCTTTAGTGTAGAATCCATTGATAACGTAGCTTAAGAAAGAAAGCAAATATCTACTCGAACTACGTACCGAGAACATTACTTTCTCCGGAACTAAATTATTATCAATATTGTACTTGTCATCCACATGCTGCTTCAACTATGCTATGAATTGTTTATTATGTTCCTTTGCATACCAACTCTACACTCTGTTTGAGTTTTCCCTCCTAAGCCCATCTATATGAATACCTACATACTCGTCAATCTCTTCAGGGTTGTGAAGTATGTATAGGTGTGCTTACTCCTAGAGTCAGTTTGGGATAGTCATAACTTTCTTTCCCTTCAATCCTGGTCCAGATGTCCTTCCTTCATGCCGAGACACTGGAAGGGCAATATCACATGCATCTTTCTAGTAATCGATACAGAATTCAATCACTTCTTCACAAATTTACATTCAACGCTCTTTCAGGTCCTTCATCTCATCACACTCAACTAGGTATATCCATCTCATATAGATTAGGTCACACAATTGTACCTCTCTAACAAGTGAACAGTTAGGTACACCATTATGTCAAAGAAAACTGGAGGGAAAATATTTCCAACTCACACAAAGTAGTCACGACTTGGATTTGTAGCTTCGACAATTTCTTGAGGTCAATCACTTACTGCACAATGACTTGAAGAAGAAACAGAGCTTTGTAATCGTAGCTTGCACCTTATCAAGTAAAAAACCTCATATTGCTGCCAGAATAAAGTTTTCATCAACACATGACAATTGTGTGATTCCAAACTTTTCACCTTTAAGTTCTACATTAACACAAGGCTGCTAATGTTTGATGAATAACCCTCTAGCATTTTCACAGAAGCAAGAAACTCATAAAAATTCCTTTTTTTCTTGTTTAGATAGTGTGAAAGCCGTAGGGTGAAGGAATACGAGATCCTTTATCTCTATTGTCAATTCCTCCCTTATTCTCATTTCAACCATGTCTAGTCTTGCATAAATACCATCCTTCATCTTCCTAGGAATATGGAGTAACATTTCAAAAAGACTCACACATTTTTCTTAATGTGCATGATATCAAGAAAATGTCTAACATTAAGGGAACTCCAATATGACAGATTGAAGAAAATAGACATTTTCTTCCACCCGCTTATTCCAACATATTTTCCAAATGCTTCCCAAATTTACAGTCTGTATATTTCATTTTTTTTTTCAAAAACCCCATCACCAGTCAAAGGTTCAAGTGCCATAATTTCACCTAATTCCCCGTTGAAATATTTTCTCATACGGTGATACATACAAGAATAGGGGTTCAAACTTCAGAGAGAGCAACATAAATTAAGGTTTTGTGCGAAGAAGAATATATTTGGCGCTTTAGTTTTCAGACCAGATGTATAAAAAGACGATCTTAAAAGTTAATCTTTAAGACCGGTCCTTATAAAACTCCGGTCTTAAAAGTATTTAATTTTTTATTTAATTTTTTTCAATATTTAGTACCGGTCACAATTTATCTCCGGTCTTAAAAGTATAACTTTTAAAACTGTCTTTTATATATAATTGGTCTTAAAAGTTTTAGACATTTATATTTAAATTTTTCCTTATATTTTTGGACTGCATAAAATATAAGTCCGGTTGTATGATATTTCTCTAAAAAGTAATTGATATTTCAATTTTTTTTAGTAACATTTTTAAGACCGGTTGTTTTGTTTACCGGTCTGAATAATATATTTAAGACCTATTAATAAAGGATCCGGTCCAAGAATTTTTTTATATTTACAAAACTGTCACCGGTCATACTTTTAAGACTGGTGCGTCAATACTCCGGTCTAAACAAGACGGTCTTAAAACTCTTTTTTGCACTAGTGATGGTTGAACTATAAAACCGTAAAATATGTTCTCATATACTTAATGGTTGTTTTAAAAAACTATCTGCCTCTACATATTTAATGGTTTCATTAAAACCGTTATATATGGAACGTCATATATAGACAAATCTATAGTAGTAATAATTTAGATCTTATGTATTCTCTAAAGATGCCTACAAAGGCATAAGCACATATGCTGTTGATACCTTGAGAAAGAAGAAAAAAGCTTGAAGGAAGCAAAACTTGAGAACCATACGTAATCTCCGGAACTTGTCTGGAATAGCGTTGAGTGGCCCCAAACTAGTTTTTCTAGGTTAAAAACAAGTTAGTGGTTATATATAATGACTTTGTTTGACGTGGGTCTAAAGAAAGAAACACACTTCACTTCCAAAATTTTTGGACAGCATTACACAAATTTATCTAAACAAATCGTTCCTTTTTTCTTTTTCTTTTTTTTTGCGTGCACATAAGGGGTGATTCTCTTAAACCAGCGACTCCATATACAATTTAGGAATCGAACTCTGAACATTGCTTAAAAGACCTAACACCTCATCTCACTAGAACAACTACACATTGACAACAAACCCATCTTTCAATAATGGGAAGCTACACATGTAATATAATATTACCCGTATCCCGATTCGCAAGGGAGATCGAGGTTGCTTTGAAAGGAGCAAATGTTAGCATCATTTTGTGGAAAAGAATTATTCATCCCACGCATATCCCAAATATTCCTAATAGAGAGACTCATAAAGAAAGATATTCAATGCATAAGACAACCCAAGCACCAGTGGTGGAGCCACGTTGTTGCAGGTGAGTGCAAGTGCACCCATAAATTGTGGCTGTTGAGTTTTTTTTTTTCCCCCTGGCTGCTGAGTTACTACATATCTTAGCATAAACACCTATAATCCCCCTCAAAACATGGGACATTATTATATAGTGCTATGAGGCCCATTGGTGGTTTTATTTTTATGGGCCCCAAGCTTTACTACCTGTTGTCAGAGCCAATGTTTTACTTTTTTAGTATGACGTTTTTTTTAATATGACCATCTGATTAAATTAAATATAAATATTATCAGACTTAATTAACATAGTTTTCTCAAAAAAAAAAAAAAAAATCTACAGTCACATGTACTTAGCTTGTAGAGTTCCGAGAGTAACTCCCCTGCATAAAATAGAAAAGTGCCGTCAATACTTATCTGTACAAAGTTGTGTTTATGATAGTGTAGAGTTGTAATGCATTTGTGTTCTCATTGTTTTCCTTCCTCCTTTATGTAGGTGTTTGGTGTTGAACCTATTGAAAGTGTCGTACTCTCTGGTGGACAGTCTGGTGAGTTATAGCATTTGTTATGCTCATTTATTCCTTGTTGATAGTTGACTTTTTTAATATCCTATCACATATGACAAACCATAATAATTTTTCCTTGCATGTTGCTTTGGAATTTGATTGTGTAACATCTGGGTATCTATATGTCATGAGATTAGAATATATTGTTCTGTTTAAATTGATTTCCTCGTAAATACTTTTCAATTGAACCTCATTTCTAGTCCTAAACTTTATGAAGAAGTGGGTTGTCTTTTATCCTTCTTAAAAAAAAAAAATTTGGAGGCGCTACCCCCGAACTCCCAAATCCCATTATTAATTATGCACCCACAAACTTAAATTTTTGGTTGCGCCACTGCCAAGCACCAATATAATAATGTCTGCCTCTCACATGTCGCATACGACATCAAAATATCTCCTCCATTCACAATTTAGGAATCAAACTCTGAACATTGTTTAAAAGACCTAACACCTCATCTTGCTAGAAGCCTAGAACAACTACACATTGACAACAAACCCATCTTTCAATAATGGGAAGCTGCTACACATGTAATATTATATTACCCGTATCCCGATTCGTAAGGTAGAGGTTGCTTTGAAAGGAGCAAATGTTAGCTTTATTTTGTGGACAATAATGAGGCATCCCACGCATATCCCAATAGTGAGACTAATAAAGAAAGATATTCTGTGGATAAGACAACCGAAGCACCAATAATATGTCTGCCTCTCACATGTCGCATACGACATCAAAATATCTCCCCCTCGTGATTATTAAACAAATCCCAAAAAGCATACGCCAAGAGAAAGGAAAGAAGGTAGGGGCATTTAAATGAGATAAAGAGGAAGAGGGATAGATGGATTTTAATATTTGTTTATGTTTGAGCAATGAATTGATGATGGCTTCTATCGAATATAATCAGAATAAATCTTGATTTTACAAAAAGTCAACAAACCTCTAGTCCAATCTCTTGCGGTTTCATTTGAGAACAATGCCATTAAAAGTTATTACGTCACACCGTATAAATATAAAACTCAACAGAAGAGCGATGAAAGGGATAACTCAAAAACTCAAGAGTTTGGTGTGCTCTAGACTTACAACATGCACTATCTTTTAACGGTCATGCCCCACTTTAACATAAGTGAAAATGGAGCCATCACTAACCAGCAATTAATGTTTAGAAATGTCCCTCTCCATCATGGAACTTAATTGGTTTTGACTTTGTGGATGATGTGATAGAAAGTAGCCTTAGTTGTTGCTCTGGTATGAATGAGAAGATCTGGTTATACATACTCCATTACTGGGTTCACAATTGGTGCTCATAGCAATGATGAATACCTAATTCCTCGTCACTTGAATGAGATCTCAACCGTTTAAATTTAAAATTTGTGATTTGTGATTTTTTTAATAACAAATTTATTTTTATAAAGAATGATAGTTATAAGATTATATCTATTTTAAATTTTACACATATTGAAATAAAAATTATTTAAAATATAAAAATTAAATTAAATTATATTTGAACTGTCCAAAATCAATCTAATAGTGTAGATAGGTGATGAGAACATTTGTGCTCATCAAAGTGATAAGCACAAAATATGCTTCATCCATTGCTATACTGAAATGGACACTCTTGTCCCACAAAGCTTCGGATTTAATGATTCCCATTTCTTTGATGCCAAAAAAAAAAAAAAAGTTAAGGTGCAGATTAGCTAACAAACTATTAGCTGAGGAGTATCTGGCACAAACATTAATTGTGGATACCTTAATTATCAATCAACAATTAAAAAGTGAAAATAAGTACCAAATAATAATTAAAAAAACAACTATCACGATTATGTTAAAATATGAGGCACTGGTGGAGGACGGTGGTGGAGACGTTGGAGAAAAGAGCGGTTATGCCTTCTTGTTGGATAAGGCAAACACCAATAGAGATGGAACCCATGTGAACAGGTGCTATGGCAGCGGCGGCTGCTACCTGTGGCATCGAAGGGACAGAACCAGGGTGCAAGTCGCGTGCCAGTCGAAAGTTGTGGGCTGCTGGATTTAGTTTTGATGCGTGATTCTCGCTCTAAAACTGCATACGGACCTTGATGAGTTCAAGAGGGTGAGTGGAACACCCAACAACAATGAAAACTTTGGAGAAGCCAACATCGTCGACGCTGTGACAGTCAACGGAAGACGGAGACATCAAGACAGTGACGAGGTAGTTTAACGGCAGTGTGTTTTTTTTTTCACTTTAATTTTGTGTTTATTTTCACTTTTTAATTAATTGTTGATTAATAATTAAGGTACTCTCAATTAATGTTTGTGTCAGATGCTCCTCGAGTAGTAGTTCGTTGATCAATCTGCACTTTAACCAACAAAAAAAAAAAGGATTCCATTTCTTCATTTGATGCTTCAGCAAACAAGATCATATCATATAAATATCTATAGAATATTAAAAAAGAGTACAATGCCCAATAATATGACTCCTTATTAATCATAAATATTTAATCACTGAAAGGTACATATGTTCATACACATACATATACAAGATAATACACAACAAACCCTCTTAGCTAGTGTGAAGAGGCTAAACATAATACAGACATATAAACACATATATATATCAGCTCAAACATAATACATATGATAACTACAGACATATAAACACATATATATACACAACAAAACCCTCTTAGCTAGTGTGAAGCGGCTAAAAGGGCTTGTGACTGCTTCTCATAACGAAAACCATTAGCCATGGAATCATCAGCAGACCAAACAAAAATCCCATGAAGCTTTTGTTCACTCTTAAGCCTTTGACAAGCTGTGAAGAATCCACCTCCTGGACTTAACCCTCCACTTCCATTACTTATAAAGCTCACCAAAACCTTCCCTCCTTCATAATTCTTACTCTGTGTATTAAAGTAATCAATGAACTGAGACACACTTGTTCCTTCGTCGTACGCATAGAATTGAAAGTTGACGTAGTCTATGATGTTCCCATACTTGTTCCATAATGCCTTGTAATGGCTCTGAACTTGGGGATCATCAAAAGGAGCGATCGAAGCGAACTTGATGACACCATTGTTCTTTAGGGTTTTGATTAAGCGCCCTATGCACTCCGAGAAGGTATCCGGATCGGATTTGAAGTGTTCGTAGTCGATGTCGATTCCGTCGAGGTTGTATTGTTTGATGATGTCTGTGAGTGATGAAACTGCGTTGGAAACCCAAGAATCAATGGAAGATGGGTTGAAGTATGCAGAACCACTTGCCACGCTGTCCCCTCCCAGACTCAGAGCCACCTGAAGTAAATCAATATATTGTTATGAACGCAAGTTAAAGGTAAAGGTCAATACAAAAAGACGGGTTTGATCGGTCTCTACTCTCTAATGTATCTTCCTCGAATTATCTTGAATGTTTCTATTTTTAATGTTCCAACCTCTAAAATGTATTTTTTTCCTTTTTCCTTTTGATTATCATATATATTTTTTACATAAAATGACAATAAAATTTGCAGATTTAAATTTTTTTTACATTTAAAAAAAAAAACTCTAAAATTGTGCAATTCTGCATTCTTTTTTCTTTTTTTTTTTTTTTGAAAACTCATAAAAAATTGAAAAATGCACTAATTCAATATAATATAGTAAGATATCAAAATATCATTTATTTTATGTAAATAATAATCATCAAAAGAAACAAGACAAAAATATTTAGAAAGTTGAGGTATTATAAATGGTATTAATGGGAGACACATTTAGAGGCCCCCAAATCCCCAAAAGACTAGCTCTCACTCTTTATTGAGACTATTATGAAAATACATTTGTTATGAATACAAATATAAGTTCAAAGAAAGAGCTCAATCTTACAAGACTAGCATATTAAGAAGGAGACCATATATACTTTCTTTGTTAGGCTTAGCCACGTGGCACTCAAAACACATGCACACATCACACATTTGATTTTTGATACACATATTTATTAGTGATATAGATTAAGTAATGTTTGTGTGATGTTAGGTACGTACCTTGACATTGGAATTCTGGCTTTTGATGGAAGAAACTTGGGAGGGACTAAGATTCTGAGTGTCCCAGAAAACGTTGAATTTGCCGTTGGTGGGAGAAGGAGAAGACGAGGTATCGTAGTCAATAGCGAAAGAAAGAATGAAGTGAAACTCGACATTTGAGCTGATGGGAACATCGGAGAATTTGACGTTGTTGAACTCAGCTCCTATGTATTCTCGAAAGATGCTTGAGGGAGAAGCTTGAGGTGATGCAATGAGAAAGAAGAAGAAGAAAGCTTGAAGGAAGCAGAACTTGGAAACCTCCATGTCTTTCAGTAATGGAAGACACTGAGATTTCAGAAACTGTTTTATATATGCTGAACGAAACAAGGTGGATATGTACTTATATAGATACGTAGGACTCACCAAAAACAATTCATATAATAATCAGATGATGGATTACTCGGCCATTATTATTGTGTCTACATTGAATTTTCGTTTGGTTTTTTTGGCAAAGGAACAGACAAAATTATTAACATTCACAGATCAACAATCAATTGCCGTTTCGGTGCCGAACTGTTTGATGAGGATGTGTGTGTGTGTATTCGGTTTGATTTGATTTGCTTGAAACGGTACTTGATTATTAACATTCTCAGATCAACAATCAAAATTATTAGGATTTGATTTGCTTGAAACGGTACTTCTTGTTTTGGTAGGCATATCATGATCATCTATAATTTTTACACTATTTTATAAAATACAAAAATTTTGAACAAGAATAATACTTTGAACGAGTATATCTTTAGTGAAAACTTAAAAAATGGACCTGTAATACCAAAAAAAAAAAAAAAATCGGGTCAGTTTGCTTTTAACCCCAAGGTTATGTGGACAGAACGCCAATTAAGTGGGCTAACCGCAAAGTTAAGCCCCAATTCTCAACGCTTCACAATGCTAATGTGGCTCTTTCTATAATTTTGCTCAGGAATTTTGAAATCTAATTTTAAAAAAAAATAAAATAGATGATATATGGACTTTTATTATAAATTTGTACCTTGACAAAAATGACTTGTGGACCGTCAACTCAACATATTTGGTCATGTAATAATCAAAATTAACTGGGCAGATAACGATCAGGACAAAATTGCCCCAAAAAAATTCGGAAAAAATTGCCTCTCGATGATAACTTTTGGGTGCAAAATTTTCCTTTAACCCTTCTAGTTATTTATTGGGTAGAGTAGCATATAGAAGCTGGAATAATATTATTTTTCAATTGCATTTCTATATTTGTGCTGCAATTTCAATCTTAATATTTTTAATTTAGATTAGTTTCACCCATATTTAAACACCTATAAACTGAGCATGTCCCAAAGCCTTTGCCAATTGAGCTAAGATGAACTTTCAAATTTTAGATGCAAAATCTCACACACACACATAAAGATTCATCTTTTTTTTTTTTTAAGGATAATTTGGATTAAACTACTAATACCCAATAATTAACCATGTTTCTGGAAGCTGATTGAATCATTAGAGTAATTAGATTACAGTTGATGGAGTGTGTCTAGATCCAGTTCTTTGAGTAGCAGACAAGCAAAATAAAAAGTGTATATATGCCCCAAGTAACATCATAACGTACATATTCCAGGAGACAACTTAAAGGAACTAAATCACTTCAATTTTGTACTTTCTATCCTGAAACACACACTTTTGCTACACACTGTTATTTGCTTGTGTCTAGCTATAAGAATCAGACAGAAATCAAAATTAAAGTGTGAGAATGAATATCATCTTTATGAATAGCTTCCCACTTTATCGCACCTATTTATATGTGCCCCTTTAAGTCCGCTTCTTTGCTAAGCGTCTTTGCTTCATTGGAGAAACTAATAATTAAAGTTTGGCTGTGCTTGAAGTAGCTAGAAACTCTGCGAGGTTCCAATAATTGTCAGATTATTTTGGGGATATTGATGATTGTGCAATGGATACTACAAGAGATCATTCCCTGAGATTCAGACTCGGCATTGCAGTTCTATGCTTCTTCCTTGTTGCTTCCTCCATTGTCCTTCTGTGTGGTTAGTTATATTTTCATTTTTTTTGGACGAAGTTATATTTTCATAGCTGTTTGATTTTGCTGTTTTTTTAACTTAATTGTTATTGTTGGGCATAGTAATGACCATTGTTCTGAGACCCAGACCAAACCGGCCAGTAAACAGGTCCAGTCTGGGCATCAATGCAGCTTGTTACTTTTAAAATAAAAATAAAAAAAAGTTTATCAGAATTTCATATTAATTATCCTGAAATCTTCAATTTATTATCGGTTTGACTCCAGTCTGACCCTTGACCCAGTATTCTGGCCGGTTTAGTGGTCAATCCGGGTTTCTGAACCTTGGCAATTACCACATTTTTTCCTCTTGATGATTACATGATTTTGTTTGTTTAGTTCCCGAAATTTTACTTGCTGTGTGATCTAAAACTAAAAACTTTGTAATTGCCCTCTATTACTTTGCTCCTGATGCCTGTTTCGTTATGCATGACGTAATTTAAATTAAAGTGTACGGAAAAAAGTAGAAAAAGAAGATATTAGATTAAAACATATTATATTAAATATTAAAAAATCAAGTGAATTTCAAATACTTCATTCGGTCCTTGATATAAAACATGTTTACCTGATTTAATTAGATTAAAGAAGTTGGTTGAATTAGTTGATATGACATGTATTTTCTAAAACATTCTAATCATTTTTCTTAATTTTTTTATTCTCTCTGTACCTTAATTATTGTTGAGGGAGTATCAATGATAGTTATCAGTGTCAAAAAAAATGACAACAAATTTTATCTTCATTCTTATTATATTTGTACCTTTGATTCGCAGATACAAGAAGCCATGGACGAATATTTCAAAAGATCAAATTAAACCATAGAATCTCCTCTTCCAACAGGTCATGGAAGAACCTGAAATCTCTTAAACACATTTTAGACACAAAAAACACTGATTCGCCATTATTCAGCTTCTCAAACTTTGATGATTCATATGGCATTCCTTCTCCTCTATCAGTATCACTACCTCCTTCCAGTTCCCAGGCTCCACAGCCCTCCTCCTCGTCTTCTTCTTCTTCTCCATATCCTCCAATATTGACACCTCCAAATCTCCCTAAATATTCCCCTATTAATCATTACCCACCTCCCCCACCAAAAAACACACAATACCCAAGCCCAACCCAAAGCCCACCATCAAAACATGGCCCAAGCCCGCCAGTGGCTTATTCACCGCCTATTCTTTACCCGCCCCCACGGTCGGTGACAATCGGGTCAACTCCTCCTCCTCCACCACCGCCGCATAATAAAAGGCCACGGTCTATAGGTCATTGGTGTGTGGCGAAGCCTTCGGTGCCGGACTCGATAATCAAACAAGCCATGGACTATGCCTGCGGCTCAGGTGCGGATTGCAAGGGGATTCAGCCCAATGGGCTGTGCTATGAGCCCAATACGATGTTGGCCCATGCTTCATATGCCTTCAATAGCTATTGGCAGAACAGGAAAGCGGCTGGTGGCACTTGTGATTTTGGAGGCACTGCTATGCTTGTCACTGTTGATCCAAGTAAGTCTTTTATTCTTATTTTTAAAAAAATAAAAAATGTGTTTATTTTCTAATAATGATTCGTATATATACGTTGGTGCAGGCTTTGACAAATGCCACTTCATGATGAACTAGCTACCTCAAGGCTTTTTCAATGAAACTTGTCGGGAATTAAATAAATAAAAACCTATTTATTATTTCCATATATACTGAAAACTTTCATGTAATTTTCCAGTGCGTTGTTGTACGTACGTACATTCCCAGCTATGTATTGCCTATTGGAGTTTCGATTACGTACTTTTCCTATGTTCTCTTGTAGTTTATAAAGAAAATAGTTTTTTCCTTCCTTTGACATGGGTATTTTGCTATATAGTTTGTCTATGAGAATTTTTTTTTGCAGAGATATAATTATCACAATCATTGTTGTCAAACTCACGAGTTAACTATCTAAGTTTAGCGTTTTTACGGTTTTAGCTTACAAAATCGAGTTTGGACACTAATAAACTCGTGATTATTGTAAACTCGGTTAAATTCACGAGTTTATATACTTAGATTATCGTTTTTACGTTTCCACCGTGTTACCTCACTTTCAAATTCATGTTAACTTTTTTGATTTGATCATGTCAGCAACTTTAAATATAAATTTTATAGAAATTTATTTGTTAAATATAATAAATTATGAATTTAGATGGATTTAATATCAATTATTTGAATTTAAAAAATATTTAAATCAAATTATTGTTTTTTATATTTAAATTATTTAATTATACACTAGTAATATCTATTTAATGATAAAAGTAAACTCTTACAAATTCATGATACGAATTTACCTAAGTGTCATGAGTTTATTTAAATTCGTGAGTTTAATAATCTTAGTCACAACTAGGGCCTGTTTGGTGTCTACGTTATGAGAGCATTAAAGGCAAAAAAACACTTATGGGCGTTAGAAAAAAGCTTCAGTGAAAAAAAAAAAAAAACCTAATGGAAGGTGTTTGGATTGAGCTTTAAATTCATTGGACTTTAAGTCAAAAAAACTTAAAAAGCAGTTAATGAAAAATCTCCACCATGGAGCTTTTTCCAAAAAGCTCTCAGCTTTTTGACATGGATCCCGCCACTTCTACCACTATCAATCCAAACACAAATCATTATTTACAATCTGACTTTTTTCCTACCGAGCTTTTTCTAAAGTCAGATAGCTTTTAAATCACCGCTCCTACCACCAACCCAAACAGGCCTAAATCTTTATTTACGGTAAAACTAACAATGTTATTGAATAAACTAAAAGAATTTAAAACTCACGGAATCTACATTTAAAAAGACTTCTGTTTCTCTGGTGTTTCCTGCTTTGTTCAAGCTCAATTAACATTCTAGTTTTCAAACTCATGTTGATTTTTGAAGATGATGTTTTTTGTTTTTGGGTGATATTTGAAGATGATTTTTTTTTTTCTTGTATTATACATTTTTTTTATTTGTTACTTTTTTTAAGGAAAGGAATAGAAGTTTTAACAAATTAAATTAATGATAGCAAGGTTCTCGAATTTCCTTTTTAAATAAAAGTGGAATGCGAACATTAATTCAATAGTTGTAAACAAGAATTTCAGTAATTAAATTTTATAAATTTATTATTGTTGAATCGATATTTATATATAATTTTTATGGTTTTTATTTTTGGGAAATTCTATCCGTTTTTTTTTTTTGGTTGAGAAAAATACTTGTGTTTGCTTCTAAGGATGAAACAGAGAGTTATCAGCCATCGCTTTCTTTTTTCCTCTTTAAGCATAACTGAGCATAACAATAATTAATCAGAGTCAGCAATAATGGTAACTGAGCTTACATTATTGATTATATTTTTCACTTTAGTATTTTTTTTTTTTCTTTTGAGAAATTTTTGTGGTTGGAAATTTTGGATCATATATATATGGGAGAAAATGCACCAATATAATGGATATATATATGTAATTTCCAATGAATGGAATTATTTAGGTTTTTACCTCCATAATAAATATCTTAGCATATTTACAATATAATGTTAAAATAGTTGCACAATAATAGCTAAAGCCAGGCTGGCTTAATTGGATAAAGAGAAATTACAAATTAGGACAAACTTTTTCATTCTTATAGTTAGGGGTATATAAACCAATGTTTTGAAATCCGAACCAGACCGCCGGTCAATCAACTGGTCCCAGGCATCAACCCAGTACCGCGTGTGTATTTTAAAACAATTTTTTTAAAAAGAAATTTAAAATTTCATATTAATTACCTAAAATCCTCAATTTCTTATTGAGTTAGCTCCAGTTTTATTCCGGTTTGACCTACTGAATTTTGACCCAATACCCTGATCGATTTAGTGGCCGATCCAAGTTTTAGAACATTGGTTTAGACATCTCCTTGGACTAATATCTCTGTCTATATTATGTAGGAATATTCTAAAGTTCTCGGAAATATTATAAAGTCCAAAGAGAATATAATGCAACATATATAAGGAAAAAATAATTATAAGAAAAAGGAAACAGAGAGAATATGACATTAAGAAATGTTATATTGATGGGTTCTCTTTCTGAGATTTTTTCAAAAAGGAAAAAAAAAAATCCTTACCCTTTTAATTATATAAAAAATAATTCTAAAAATTTGCGAAGGTTTAAATATCTCGAAAATAATTCAATAAATTTTAACTCAAAATCTTTACCAGGTACTCCCTTACGTTGTTTTTATAAAATATAAATAATCAACTTACGGATATAAAAAAAAGTTGGTAAAAATAGATTAAATGGCATGGACATGTAAAAAAAAATACAACTTATTTTCTAAAAACACCTTTATTTATGGAATAAGTGAGTGGGTATATAATCAAGGTTAAGTAGCATCCAATATCCTAATTTTATTTATGGTACGTCTAGCACTTTGATATTATTTTTCATTTACATATAACACCTTAATTTTA
The DNA here is from genome assembly GCA_025563575.1 of Acacia pycnantha. Taxonomy (NCBI): domain Eukaryota; kingdom Viridiplantae; phylum Streptophyta; class Magnoliopsida; order Fabales; family Fabaceae; genus Acacia; species Acacia pycnantha. Next base: position 117,744 of record JAMWYP010000034.1, on the reverse strand, counting down.
TTTAGGGTTTAGAGTGCTTCATACACTATAAATAATTAAAATTAGGGTGATTTTTTTTTTAACACTTAAAATTAGGGTGATGGAAACACTAAAAAAAGTAAAATTAAGATGTTGGATGCACTATTAAGAAACATAGGCAGGTGCAATTTGGGAAATAACATTAGGGTTTTTAATGCTAATTTACCATATTCAATATCATGAAATTAACAAATAATTCATGGGTAAAAATGAAAAAAAAAAAAAAGTATACTAAAAGTTTCAAACAAGAGTATTTGTATTTCTTACCAATAGAAACAAGTCATCCAGATAAAAATCTCTTATATATAAGACTAGAGGGAATCCTATACTACTATACATATTATTTCATCTAGCCCTTTATATAAAAGCTAAACAACTAAATTATGAATATTAAAGAAATTAGTTATGCTAATTATTAGTAATATATGCACTGATTTTCCTAAAATATCAATTTTAATTTATAATAACTACCTCTTGACGAAGATCTTCTTGCTATGTTCAATCAATATGAATATTATAAATTATAAATTTGGAAGGTAAAAATAAAGTACGATATCATATCAAAAATTGAAGTAAAGGAAAAATCCTAAAAGATTAGCACTTGAACTTAAAAATCTAAAATAAGTGATTTCATAATAAAACGAGCGGTCAATTACTCCCTCTGGTCCTTATTATATATCACTATGATCCTATTTATAAGTCCAGTTTGACCAAATCTCACATACCAATGAAAGTTAGGTATCTCAATGGCCTGTTTGGCAAACCCACATATGGACTTATAAGTCCATCAAATGGCGTAATAAGTCCATTAAAAAAAATTTGAGTGTTTGGATCTTCTAAAAATCTAATGAACTTCATGGTGTAATGGGGTAGTTTTTTGGAAGCTTCATAATGGAGCTTATTACCCCATTAACTTCTTCCCCATCAAACAATAAGTGGGCCCCACTGTCCTCTCTCCCCTCCTCTCCTCTTTTTGACCGTCCCACCCTCATCTCCTCTCCTCTCTTCTTTTTCCTTTTTTTTTTTTTTTCTGGTTCGACTGCTCTCTCCAGAATTCTTGGGAATTCTTTTTTCTGGTTTTTTGGGAATTCTTTTCCCTATAATTGACATCCTCACTTCAATTACACTAATTTCTCAGTCTTTATTTCACATTTCCTGTAATTTACTAATGTCAAATGAATGTCAACATTTATCAGGGAAATTTTACTATTTTATTTAGTAAATTTATATTCATTTACCAACTTGTAGGGTCTAGGTTTATTTAAGCACTTCATTATGTTGTAATTTTTTTAATGGTAATTTTACTATTTTATTTAGTAAATTTATATTTATTTTTAATTTTTTAGGCCAAATTATCACATTTTATACAATATATGTGTGTGTTTGTGTGAATTTGATTCATGCCCTTTTCAGTCATTTTTCATCTCATCCATCTTTTTAAAAGCTATGCCAAACAAGTGCCATTAAAAACATAAGCCACTTCTACCACTGCTATCTCAAACACAAATCACATTAGAAAAAATCCATCAGAAAATAAGTCCATCAAGAAAAGTCCATCAGAAACATAAGCCACTTCTCCCACAGCTATCCCAAACGGGTATAGAGAAAATTTCCAACTTTACCCTCATTTATGAATGAGTACCTTTTAAAATTTATTGTCAAATCTCTCTCATCTTTTTCTCTTCCCAACATAGCTAGTCATCTCTCTCATCATCATTAATATTGACAAAATTGTCACAATCTCATTTATTTGGTCAAAATAGACTTATTAATAGGACCAAATTTTTTGGTCAAACTGGACTTATAAATAGGACCAGAGTGGTATAATGCACCAACTAACTTTTCTCACAAACCAATAAAAGTAGTTAAAGTCAATAAAGTTGTCCTAAAATCTAAGTAATTTCCAATATTACCCCTACTAATTGCACGAAACTCTAATATCATATTATCAATTATTACTCTCACCCACTACCCTTATTAATTATGGGCAAACATGGAAAAATAATAATTAATGTTCATTGGGAACAAGAAAGTGCCTTATAAAAAGGACCAAATAAACTTGTTAGTTGATGCCTTATAATAAGGACTTGGCTCCCATCCACTTCTCTTACCATCCTCTTCTCATCCTCTTCTTCATCTCAACCGTTGGATTAAAATCTCAACGGTTTAGATTTAATCTTTTATAAAAATATTTAAAAAAAATTAAATTATTAAAAAATATCAATAAAATATTCTAAAATAATATTTTTATAAAATATTAAATCTGAACCGTTGAGATTTTAATCCAACGGTTGAGATGAAGATGATGATGGTAAGAGAAGTGGATGTAAGCCAAATCTTTATAATAAGGATCAGAAAGAGTACTTTACTGTTCTTTTTAATCTCATTATTGTTGTTGTCAATAAAATTTTAAAATTTAAGTGATATTTTTCTGTCGTGTTCCCTAAAGTAAACGTGCTTTATCTATTGGGAAAAAAAAGTTTTATGTAACCATTATATTCAAGACAGGAAGTAACACTCAAGTCTCAACTTCTATTACTTTAAAGGCACTTGCTAATTAACTTCAAGATCTAAAATTTTGATAAATTAAAGTAGCCTACTAGGCTTTAACATTATAAAAACAAGAGAATTTTAGGCTAATAGATGATGATATTCTGAATGAAGCCTACATGTTGCTTACCAGATCCTAAACATTACTATCAAACAGCTGAATTGATAATTATGGAGAGAAAGTTTAGGATTAGGGATTTGCATGGATTGTGACTAAATTCAAAGAAAAAGACTTGTCATTCACTGTGACACATCTCATTTCTTGTCATTTTCCTTTTAAAAATTTAATATTTTAATGTCTCGAATCTCTGCCATAAGCCTCCCATGTGTTGCTCTAGGCAGAATTACGACTTTTCGGGTCCCTACCTTTTAAAAAATAATTTATATACAATTTCCTAAACTTTAGATTATATACACATAATGGTACTCACACTTTTTATAACTTAATAAGAATTTCCCTATATGTGTAAATGTATACAAATAATCCCTTGTTTTTTCTATTATTTCGATTCGCTAATATAATATCAATATATTAAAACAATGAGTTTGTGTTTTACCTGATTTTTAACTAGGTCCCTATATTTATCCTATCATGTCTTTATAATTTCATTTGTTTTAGGCCAGATTCCTATAATCTTTTCTTTTTTTATCAGGTCTTTATGTTATTACTTATTTTTAATTGAGTCTTTGTAATTTTTTTTCTTTTTCATTTTATCAACCACTTAAAACTATATGGATTTAATTAAAAATTATGTGAAACTATAAAGACTTAAAGGAAAACATTATAGGAAAAGATAAAAAGGTAATAAAAAAATGCAGGAACCTAATAAGAAGGGAAAAAAACATGATTAAAAATTAGTAGAAATTAAAAGACTTCTAGATTAATTATCCGTATATTTGTATAAAAAAAATTATCCGGTATATAATATAAAGTTTAGAAAAGTAATTTCAATTACCCGAAATTTGCATTTGTATCAATGGTTTGGAGAATAATTACCTTTTTTTTTTATTTGATGAGAGTTTGAGGTCCAAGAAGATGTTAGAGAAGTAGAGGAGAATCACTTTATATACCAAAAATAATATGGATATCTAAAATTGTTCAAATTAAATTATCAATTAGTAAAAAATTTATGATTGTTAATTAAAAAAATGATTGAGTACTAACCTAACGGTTGAGATGAGGATGAGGACGGAAAGAGGATGGTAAGAGAAGTGGGTCATAGCCAAATCCACAAATTTCTATATTTAGGAACAGAGTATCTATATTTTTTTCTATTTATTTCATCCTCATCAGTCATTCACGGGTTGAATAGGAAAAAGACTGCTAGGTGCCACTAGGCGTCAAAAAAATCTGCACCATAAATAATTAAACCACGTTGTCTTATTTTCTATTTCTACAGTCCTTGAAATGCTGAGATCTTGGATTTTGCAGCTTTCCTTCAAGTTTAATTTCAACCTTTTCCTCAAGTCGGTGATTGCCTCATTATAAAGCTGGTTATTGTGTCGTTTCCTTCTCATTATTAAAATTCTCTTACAATTAATTATTAATTATAAGATAAAATTAGGCGTAATGAAGTTTATTTAGTCATTTCCATGAGAGGTTAACATGTTCAAGGGAAAATTCCTTTAAGCTTCTAATAGACTAAGGGTGTGCATGGTAACGCTCCGGGAATGAGTTTTTCCTTAATTTATGTTCCCAGGAACAAAATTGGATAGGAATTGTGTTTGGTAAATCCGGTTTTTTTTCTTGTTCCCGGGATGAACCGGTTTCTTTTGTCTTGAGGAATAAAAAAGAAGCAAAAAATTTCTGCTTTTCTATTCCAGGGCACAAAGCCAGAAATCTATTTTTCCCCTTCCCTCTTCCATGCCGCCGCCGCCGCTTTCTTCCGCCGCCGCCACCACCACCGTCGCTACCACCGCCGCCACCGCCACCGCACCACCGCCACCACCGCCGCCACCGCACCACCGCCACTACCACCACCACCACCGCCCCCACCGCACCGCACCGCCGCCACCACCACTGCCATTACCGCTGTGACCACCACCGCCATCACCACCGCCACCACCACATAAATAATTTTTTGAATATAGAAATTACATAAATAAAAATAAAATGTGTTAACAGACGTAATTATGATTCTCTGAGTAAAAATAAAATGAGTTAACAAATGTAATTCTGATTCTCAGAACTTTTCCCAGGCACAGAATTAGAAAAAACTGTTTCATCTCAGAATCAGTGCTGGGGAACAGAATGATTCCCATGCACACCCTAAGAAAATGACAAAAAAGTCTCAGAAAAAAATTCTAATATAAAAAAGATAATAAAAAAAACGCAAATTACCCATGGAATTAACGACGGAAAAATTTTCGTCAAAAATTACCCACGGAATTCCGTGAATATTTGGGTAAAAATTACTGACGGAAAATTTTCGTCGGTAATTTTGCCATGGCAGAATAAATTGATTTTTACCACGGAAATTTTCCGTCAATTTCCGATGGTAATTTCAATTACCGACAAAATTCTGTGGTAATTCCGTCAGTAATTTTTACCTACGAAATTATTCCGTGGGTAATTTCTGACAGAAATTTTTTTCGTCGGTAATTCCATGGGTAATCCGCGTTCCTTTTGTAGTGGCGGCAGATCCAATATTAAAAAAAAAAAAAAAAATTAGTGCGGCTAATCTTGAATTAAATCTCAAACCCGTTAATATAAGTGGATACCTCAAATTCAAGTTCAAATTAAAGAGCATTTATTAAAATATTTACAAAGTCCTTTATTTGGTTATTACTTATTATTAGTATATATGCTTTGTTTAAACCTATAAAGCTAAATATCCAAAGCTATATTTAAGAGGTTTTGGAACACTATCACTCAATGTGATTGTTTTAAAGTATCTGTGAACAAGTTTTACAATTTAGTTAACACAAGTAGTCCATGATCAATGAAGGTAAATAAATTAAAAGCCTACAAACCTGCAGGGATCAAATATATAAATATTGCCACTAAAATTATTACAAAAACACATACACCGCCCTTGAAATCTCTTGAATTATATTCACCAAATTTAAATAGAAAAAATCTCTAGAATTATTTCCTTGAAGTCGATGAATCATGATAAAGATAAATTAATTTAATTGCAACTAGGAGCTCACAGGGACTGAAAGAGATTTATAAAAAATGAAAAGTCTCTTTCAGTCCGTAACCCCATTGCCCCTAAGACACCCATATATATAACTAGCTTCACCCTCTGGGGTTTCACAACAGTTCTCACTACTCAAGCAAGGTGGTGAGTGACTCATCAGTCCATCAATGGCGAATCGTTCTCTATCAACTCTCTTCATTTTGCTCTTGAACTTGAGTTCTTTACTTACTGCTCTGGCTTGCCCATATTGCCCTTACCCTTCTCCAAAATACCACCCTCCTAAAGTAGTAGTCAAGAAGCCTCCTGTTCACCGTCCTCCTCCTCACGGTGGCAAACCCAAAAATGAGCCCTGCCCACCACCGTCTTCCTCCCCAAAACCTCCTCATCACGGCATGCCTCCCGTCGTTAAACCACCGTACGGCCCAAAACCACCACACCACCATGTCCCAGAACCTCCACACCATTCTACACCACCTTATGCACCAAAACCACCAGTTGTGAAGCCACCGCAGCATGTCCCAAAACCACCTGTCTACCCACCGTATGTTCCAAAACCACCAGTTGTGAAACCACCTTATGTCCCAAAACCACCACTATACCCACCGTATGTTCCAAAACCGCCGGTGAACCCACCATACGTACCTCACCCACCGATTGTACTCCCACCATACGTACCTCATCCACCAGTTGTGAAGCCACCGTCAACACCACCATATGTGCCTAACCCACCGGTGGTGACGCCACCCATTGTGAAGCCACCGTCAACACCACCGTATGTGCCTAAACCACCGGTGGTGACGCCACCTATTGTGAAGCCACCACCCTATGTGCCTCCAATCGTGACACCACCAACACCACCAGTAGTAATAAACCCACCACCCATAGTAACACCTCCATCTCCACCATCTCAAACACCATGTCCACCACCACCACCGCCGGCACAACCGACATGCCCGATCGACAGTTTGAAGCTAGGGGCTTGTGTTGATGTGCTCGGAGGTTTGATCCACATCGGAATCGGAGATAATGCTAAACAAGCATGTTGCCCTCTGCTTGGTGGGCTTCTGGATTTAGATGCAGCTGTGTGCCTCTGCACCACCATTAGGTTGAAGCTTCTGAACATCAATATCATTCTCCCTATCGCTCTTCAGGTCCTCATTGACTGTGGCAAAGTTCCTCCCCAAGGGTTTCAGTGTTTGCCCTACTAATTAAACAATGTAGGTATCATCAAAACCCTAAACTCTAACGTTAAGCCAGTACAGAATACTAACTTTACGACTCCATTTTTTGTTTCATGGTTTATGATTTGTCGATATAATGGATTATTTGTACTCTTGTTCATTTAAGTATTCATACTTTATTCAGATGCTCTTATTTTTTCTCCACGTCAATCCTTCAAATTCTCTCATTCATTTACGACTCATTTTTGTTTCATGCTGTATGCTTTATCTATATAAAGACTTATTTGTACTTTCTTTCATTCAGGATTCATGATATTCGGATGCTCTTTTTCTTTTTTTTTCTCCTACTTCAGTCCTTCAAATTCTCAGTCTCTTTTACTCAGGCTAAACTTGATTTATAAAGTTATATGCAAGTCATATATGACTGAAGACTGATGATATATAGTTCACCTTGGCTGTCTTTTGCAGGGATTGGATCACTTTCGCTTCAAATAATTGAGGAATGTTTGAGATAGTTGCTGTTTGAAGAAAGGGACTAAGTGTTTTAGCTTGCCTTCGTCATTTAAGTTGTACATCAAATCGATGTTCTATTTGAGTCTGAGAGCTAGAAGAAAAACTTGTAGTACGTGAAAGTGAAACATTGCGTTTCTCTGATAATGTTGGTTTTTACTACCACTGCTCATTAAAGTGTTTTGTTCAACAATTGTGACTTGTGAGAATCATATAAAGATTCTTTTCTATAAAGATGTTTTGTCTTTTAGCTTCTCTGAGGTTGTGCTGTGATTCGGTCAGTGCAAAGTTCAAACCCGTGAATGCTTTGGAATTAGGAAGTTGCATGAAACATTGAAATTAAGTAATTAACACTTTTTTGAATTTCTAATACCAAACAAGAACTAAAAGCCTAAAGTCTCAACATATTGTACTGTCTAGTTGGCCAAGAATATTTTTCAAATAAGCTAAGCCTAAGCATTCAAAAAGCTAAAAAGTCAGTTCCAAAATTATCACTACGTTTTCTAATATTATTATTCAATTTTTTTATTTATTATAATCTTAGGAATTATGATAATTCTGATGAAAAATAATGGCGATGAATTATTTCATGAAAAAACTATTTTGAAATAACCTAGAAATCAAATTTATTATGATATAATTTACAAAAATAAATTCATATCTTATAATTTACTTGTATATTCATTAATTGGATTATATATCATCAAATTAATTACGAACTATCCTCTTTATAATACACATTCTGAATCCAAAGGAAAGAAAAGTTATGGGGACTCTTGCGTCCATGCATGTGGCCTTGCCTCCATAATTGGTGCGTTGTTTTTGTTCACAAAAGTTAGCTCCCTATACCAACAAGTAGTTATTGGCTAAGTTTTTTTTTTTTTTTTTATATCAAAATTTTAGGAAAGGGGTTAGGTTCACCCACGATCCAAGGGCAGGGTGAAATCTCATTTCCTCCTAGGTGACACCGATGTTGGGTAGGGCAAGCCGTCTATTACTCTCAGGCGTTAACTTAGGCACCTAGGAGCTAGCTAGGATGCCTCCCCCAGTGCCTTGACCAACTCCAAGATTGAACCCCCTCTCTTGGTGAGAGTGTCCGACCCCTTTGTCAGTTGAGTCCAAGGACGAGGGGTAGCTATTGGCTAAGTTGATAGTTTGACAACGGCTTTACCTCTGTAACGTGAAGATCAATAGTTTGATTTCGAGAGGAGTATTTATTTGGAAGGGGAACTGGTTTCCTTGTTGAGCAGGGAGAACTCCTCCAATCTGGGCCGTCCAGATTTTTTTTAACTAGTGATTTTTAAATGAAAAAAAAAAATTTGAAAAAAATATTAGTTCAAAGATTATTTTTATTTGAGATTATCTACCCATTAACATAATTTTTTTAAAAAATTAAAAAGTAAAAAATAAATAAATCTGGACCGTCCAAATCCAATTTGGACGACCCAAATTGGAGGAGCTCTCCAAACCGGCTCCATTTGGAAGGTTATACCTTAAACATTTAAGGTGAGATGAAGATTAATCTTTAAGTCTAAAATAACTTAGAACATCTTAGGCTCACTCACACACAAAAAAAAAAAAGTGATGACAACAATTCACTTTTTCTAAAAGTAGTTTACTATAAACACACAATAAGTTTGGCGTCACACTTTTGCTTTGTTGTGCCTATCATATCATGTGGTTTGACATGAAGATGCTTCTTCATAACTTCTCTCGATCGGTCAAGGCTTTTTTTTTTTCTTTGATAAAAAAAAGTTTTGGAGGGGTTCGACATCAGTCCTCCACCAAGGCCAGGGCACGGCCCCAGGCTCTATGAGCACTTACTGGGGACTTACGAGATCGCCTACCAAAAGAGTCTCAGCGACGACAGAGGGGATCGAACCCACGACCTAAGGGCCTAGTCCTGGATCCCCTACCATCTATGCCAACTCACATTGGCAATCGGTCAAGGCTTCTCTTACTACATTTGGAGATACTTTTAGCCGGATGATCTTTACCATGGTCCTACTATATATATATATATATGGTGATGTAGTCCATTTTACATCTTTATTCTCATTTTGCTTAGTTTTTTTTTTTTCCGCTCACTGAATTACATGCTTAACTCAAGCTCAAGCTTAAAAAGCTCATCCCCACAACGACGTAGTTTTGTGGGATGGGCTTCTAAGCTCATAAATTCGACGAACATATAATTTGAACCCGTTTCCTCTGTTCTCTTGTTTTTGTTATTTATTTTTTGTTTTGTTTTTAACTCAAATTCATCCGTCTTTATATGAGTTGTGTATTAATATGTGTAATTATTTCACTCTTTAATAAAGTTTGATGTTCTTTATAAAAACACGCACAATGACACAATAACTACTATTTATAAAACTTCCAAAGGTACATACAAGAGAAAATCTCATAAAAAGACCTTCGAAATTTCAAAATCTCAAATCAGATAAAAAATTGGCTACACTTAATAAGAAATTCACAACTTATTTTAATGAGAAATCAATTATTTGAAATAATAAAATTTTGGAGATCTTTTTCTGAGATTTTCCATAACACTATGCATACTGCCAGTAATACATGTCAGATATATGATTGATGCATTTGCACGTAACCAGCCCTGATCAGCATGCATGTGCACCAAATAAAAACTGAGCAGAGATCTATGACTGGAATCAATCAGTATTGACATCAATACAAGTTGATATAGCTTGGTCCAAAAAAAATCAATATTGATAAAGCTTTTATAAACTGGTTATTCATAAGTTATAAATAGTATATCTCATTTATAAAACTTTGTATGATTTATGAAAGATGCTGATAGTTTTTATACAAAGTAATAAAGAATCTTTTACTATATGGGAAAAGTATTTCTCCAGTCACTGGAGATAGAGTTATCTCTAATGACCCCAAAACTACGTCGTTTTGAATTAATGAAGGGTGTGTTAGTAATTTTAGGTGAATTAATGAAGGGTGTTTCGGTAATATTTATATGATTAAAAAATAAACAAAATTATAGAAACATCCTTCATTAATCCAAAACGACATAGTTTTGGGGTCAATGGAGATAACTCTATCTCTAGCATGAAAAGATATATACAATAGTTTTACGATTTAATTCTTTAAGATATTTACTTATGAAGTCATTCTTCTTACTTCTACACATAAAGTATATAAGGCCTGTTTATTTCAGTTTTTAAAATTAAAAATACCAATCTCTTTGGGGGAAAACTCTTGAAAAACGCCTCTTTGCCCTTTTTTTTTTTTGTTGTCCATTTGGTATTCAGAGTTTTGCCCTGACTAATCCGAATCCGACCCGCGTCGTGCATCTGGCTATGGTGGGAGAGTCTCCCAGTGGGGCTTTTCTGCATTTACAAGGCTCAGATGATAACGCCTCTTGTGCCTTTGAAACTAGAAATTAATCCTTTTTGTTTTTTTGTTTTTTTTTTTCCAAATAGTTTGGGCCCTAGAAGATGATGGATGACCCCACTAAGCTTCCACATGGGCTGCTTGAACCCAAAAAGAAAAAGATTTGGCCCAAATTCAGTAACCCAACTGAGCTTTCTTGGAGAAGAAGAAGCTGCGCCTTTTTGTTCAAGGAGCCTGGGTCTTCTCCATCGTGAATCTAGCTGCCGAGTTCCTTAATTCACCGAGAAGAACATCAGGTAAGATCAACTTCTTTGCTTACATTTTCGTTATTTTCCTGTGTTTTCATCGTTCTCTTTCTGTTGGTAACGTGTGATGTATATTTTGCTAACAAATTCTGGGAATACAAATGTGCGATGATTATTTTCAGTTTCTATTTTCTGGTGATTCTGGATACTGCTCTCTTTTCTATTTTGCTTAGGTTCGCTTTGTGAGTAAGGAAACCCGTTTCACCGATCTGATTAATTGAGGATGAAACGGCGCACTTAACATTTAGTGCAACCTTAGTTGACTGTTTTTTCTCATGAAATCTGGGTATTTTATATTGAGTTCCGTTTTGGTGGGGGAAGAAGTCAAGTACTAGGCTTTTAGTCTTTCCTTTATGTGTGCTTTGGTGCAATTGAGTAATCATTTTATAAACCATAGGCCTTCTTGCTTGGAGAAATCTTCCACGGAATTTCATTCCATCGGTATGTCAAAAGTTTTGTGATCTCTTTTCCTTTGTGTTAACCTTATTATACACACGAAAGTCCAAGTAAAATTGAGTTCATTCTTATTTGGAACTTCTAGGGTTGAAGTCTTAGTTCTGTTGCGGGAATTAGATTTCGGGTGCCCTGCATCCTTAGTTCCTCACAGCCAATATTTGACTGATAAATGTTAGTAACTCAGTGGCAGAGCTATTTTTTTTCCTTCAGTGTTCTCCTCTTTTGTTTCTTTCGGTTATTTTACTAAGGCTTCAGTCCACAACAGTAGACCATTCCATTGGTGCATGCCGAGTGGCAAACATGAGATGACCCTATTCTTTTGGTTGAATTTTAGGAAACTGGTGATTTCTCCAGCTTCTTAAACTGATTAGATCTCTGAACCAGCCTTCGTACTGTTTTTTTTTTATTTAATTGAAGGCATTGAGATTGTTCTGTGCTCTGGGCTGCCAGTGCGTTAAAAAATGGTGCTTTAGAGTTATATTGTGCGGTTGATATAGCTGTTGACTTGTAGATTAATGTCTAACATTTGTTATTTGAGAGGTAGAAAAGGGGGAATGTTTTTCTCTTTTCTGTTTTTTTAAAAGTCTAAATATAAAGCTAGGCTTGAATACAAGACTCTAGTTGTTGAGTATTATTTATTCCATGGAATGGTTCTGTTTTAAAAGCCTATTGGATGTGGTGGCCTAGGGACAGGATTTATGGAAGGAGATGGGTGTTCTGTAGTGTAAATTTCAATAGATTACAAACTTCGATTACTTCTATGTGGGAGCTAGGTGATGGGTGTTCTGTAGTGTAAATTTCATCAAAACACGAGCTTCAATTATTTCTGTGTGGAAGAAAATAAGATCCTAGTTGCCAAGTATTATTGATTCTATGGCATGGTCCTGTGTTAAAAGCTTCTTGGATTTGGTGGCCCACAGACAGGATTTATGGAAGGAGATGGGTGTTCTGTAGTGTAAGTTTCAATAAAGCACAAGTTTCAATTATTTCTACGCAGGAGCTAGGTGAATTTTTAACCTTGGGGAAGTCTCTCTTGTATTCTAACACCTTTGCAGATTGAATTGCGCTCTAACATTGTGTCAAGAACAATCCCTTTTCCCTTGTTGGTACAGTGGGAAATGTTAAAAATTTGAACTTGTGATCTCTTCAAATCCATACATACTCACCTAGCCACTTGATTCAAGCTCTAGGAATAAAAGACATGCCTGCTTATTTATATCCGATTTTTACAATCTACTGTTAAATTTTATCTTTTTCCAAGAAGCATCTCCTACTTCTGAATCGCTAGTTGCAAAAACAAGGCCAACAAGTTTGTGGTTTGAACCTTTGAGGATGTGAAATTTCTTGTTTTAAGCTGGACCTATGCGAAGATTTATGTTAATTGACATGAACTTTATTGTCAAAGTCCCTCAAACTCTTGTGTAAAGTGATGAACCTCTTTTAAATGGGTGGGGAAATGGAAATGTGTTTAGTTTTAAGTGCTAGTTTCACTCTATCAAAATTGGTGGCAAGTGGCAACCACACACTGTTAGATTCTCACCACTGTACATGGATCATTAACAGTTTTAACTTCTAACTTAGGAAAGTAATATATTCCTGCTTTCCTTTTTTATTGGGTTATCTTGTTTTACTTATTCTTAATGGAATTCTTCAAACCCAGTTTTTGAAACACATGACATAAATTGAAAAAAAAAAAAGAAAAAAGAAAAAAAAAGAATGGAAAGAAAGATCTGATTGGAATGACTGATGCCGACTTTAGCTATCATAAGATCTAATGCTTTCATGGTTCATAAACCAGGAAAATTTGGTATCAAAATTATGTGCAAGCTAAAATATATCCTGGTGTATACTTGAAGTAATGAAGTCTACTGCATCAATCATTGATATCCACCTGGTAATTATTAGAATTAGTACTGATTTTTCACCAGAAGGAGTGGGAGACTTCCAATATATATTGATAATTTATTGTATTTTTATGCAAAATGTGTTTTATTTGTTGATTTAGTTTATAGCTTACCCCTAAGTTGATGTTATATCATGCAGGGATCACAGTATCTCTAATGTTAAAGTAATTTGTTTTACTGAGCAATATTACTGACTTTTAATCCCTATGTTCCTTCCTTTTAGCTTTGAATTAATAGTCAGAGATCAATATGTCCCGAAGATATGATAGCCGTACAACAATCTTCTCTCCTGAAGGCCGTCTTTACCAAGTTGAGTATGCAATGGAGGCTATTGGAAATGCAGGTACTGCTATAGGTATCTTATCTAAAGATGGGGTTGTCTTGGTCGGTGAGAAGAAGGTAACATCCAAGCTTCTGCAAACTTCAACATCAACAGAGAAGATGTACAAGATTGATGACCATGTTGCTTGTGCTGTGGCTGGTATAATGTCTGATGCCAACATCTTGATCAACACAGCCAGGGTCCAAGCACAACGCTACACTTACGCTTACCAAGAGCCCATGCCAGTTGAACAGTTGGTTCAATCTCTATGCGATACTAAGCAAGGTTACACACAATTTGGTGGTCTCAGGCCATTTGGAGTCTCATTCCTTTTTGCTGGCTGGGACAAAAATTATGGCTTTCAACTATACATGAGTGACCCTAGTGGAAATTATGGTGGTTGGAAAGCTGCAGCTATCGGTGCAAATAACCAGGCAGCTCAATCAATACTTAAGCAAGATTACAAGGATGATATCACAAGGGAGGAAGCTGTGCAGCTTTCACTCAAAGTTCTCAGTAAAACTATGGACAGCACAAGCTTGACCTCCGATAAACTCGAGCTCGCTGAGGTTTTCCTGTCACCTTCTGGAAAAGTGAAGTATCAAGTTTGCTCGCCCGAGACACTGACTAAGCTGTTGGTGAAGCATGGGGTTACACAGCCAGCTGCAGACACTGCCTAGTTAGTTGGTGGTTCCATGGTTGGTGCAGTTTAAATTACTCTCGTTTAGTTTGGACTTTGGATTACGTATGCCTTTCTGCCTAGTTGGCTGGAGAGAATCTGTATGGGAGAGATTGGGAAAGACAGTTGAGCTCAGTTATGGGCCTCACCTCTCATCTTTTATCTCTCTTTTATAGTCCTCTTCTGTCTTAGAGATCTGAAACACTTGCGCGGTAATACTACTATTCCAAATATGACTCAGAACTGTGAACTTGTAATTTGTTGGCGATGCTGATGGTTTTGGATTGCATGTTTCTCATAAACTTTTTGTTTGGATTATTTTATTTTAAGTGATTTTGTACAGATGAATTTTGTTTTTTTATATACAAGATGCAAAATAATTTTAAACCGCTAAAATTATTTTTGTATTTTTGAGGTAAAATTATAATAATATTTTTATTATATGATAAATCTGGCATGATGAGATCTTAATTTAATGGTAGAAAAATAAAAATGAGGGGAAAATGATGGGAATAACTATAGGAGGAAAGTCAAGTTAAACATGTGGGCTGTGATCACAATATTTTTTATTCAAATCCAATGTCTAATGTATTTTTTAATCATCACTAAAAAAAATATTTTTAAAATGCAATTATATATTTTTTTAATTTTTTTATAAAGGGAATAGCATATCCGAGGGATGAGGACGTGAGGTTCCCTAGCTCCCCATAGATATATATCTCTCTCTCTTGCCTGTAACTCCCCTCCTCTTTCTGATATACTTACCCAAAATCATATCATATATTATGTATTGTTAGATTATATATAAGTTTATTAGTAATACAAATTATGTTGAAGAAAAAAAAATAAAAATACTTTGATGTAGTGTAATTAACTTCCTTAATCTAAAAAAAAGTCAATTGTATTTTATATTTAGGACCAAAAGTAGTATATTCATACATATTTTTCTTAATCTTTTAATGTTTGAGGATTGTTTTTATTTTCATTGGCATAAAAAAGGATTATGTTTTTCTTGGGTCACACAAAAAGTAATACTCCCCTGATTTTTTAATGTAAGACACTAAGACCTACTTACACATGTGTCAAAATTTCCCAATTTAACCTGATATTCCCTTAATGATAATCAAGTAAGAAAGGGAGGGAAGGAAATCAGGAATTAAGGAAGATGATTATGGTGTTTAAAAAAAAAATATCATATTGAATAATTTAATTAAATTTTTTAATCCAATTAAATTAGTTAATTATATATTACATTAAGGATGGAAATAGTACATCCAACATATAGCACACTAATGCCAAAACAGTATCTATGGGTTCATTGATCCTTTCCACACTAGCTTGTACCCCAACTCATAATAACAAATACTATTACTAAAGAATAGTTTATTTATTGATCAAAGAAATGATACTATGCTAAAAAGGAAATATAATATAGAAATTATAAAGCATTGATGTATGTAAAGGTGATGGTCATCAAAAGGTCTTGGTCAATGGGAAAGAATCTTGGTCAAGGAAATAGAAAAGTTTGAGCAGCGTGCATAGGGATCTAAACGCAGAGAGTATCGAAAAGAGTGAAGATAGATTATAAAAAAAGTGTGGGGAGAGTGTAATAATAATGTTGAGTGTTGTGTGTCAGATAAAATGGTCATACTGAGGTTTTTTGGCGCAGGCAGTGATGCTTGTCATATGGCCAAAGAGTAAAGTGGAAACATAATACAGATTTCAGATTCAGTGTCTGCTTCAAACAAAACAAAACAAAACAAATATGGGGAGTGTTTTGGATTGAGGCCATGTGAGATGGCATCTATATGCATCGTCCAATTGCTTCCCACATTTGATCATGAAATGCGCACTTTGTTTTTCATTGGGAACCCACTCAATCTCCACCCTATGACCTTCAATAATCAAATGCATCTTAAGTAGCAGAAAGATGCCATATTCATAGACTTCCAACATATAATTCATGTTTTGTTTTAAATTACGATATATATAAACTCATACAAGCGTGTGGACATTAGATTTGAGTCTGAGACTTCATTCAAGTGTAGCAGGTAGTTTTGTCATTGAGACAACTTTATAGTGATACTAACACATATAGTTTATATTAGAATACATATAAATGCTAAGTCTACCATAATTATGTTAATGGGATCACTTGCTCATCTTAATTGAGAAATTATTACATGGTGGCTTGTGATTTAAGTGAGTAGACAAAATGTTAGATGCTGTCAAAGTTTAACTTTGTTTATATACCATATTCTATCAGCATAGGCTGACTTGGAATTGACCAATGCCTTTGAGAAGAAGAAGCATACATGAGAATGATTTTTTTAAGGGTTTAGGAGCAATTTGACCAATGAACTATTACCTCAGGAGCACCCAACACAAATAACTTTTAAGTGGATCAAAAAACTTTTAAAAATATGCTGTCAACACAAAAAAGTTTTACTCCATGAACGCCTAGCACAAAAAAGTTTTACTCCAGGAGTGCCCAACACAAAAAAGTTTTATTCTATTTTTGTGCTGACTATACATTTTTAAAAGTTTTTTAGTATTTTTGATCAACTTAAAAGTTATTTATGTTGGACGCTCCTAAAGTAATAGTTCATTGGTCAAATTGCTCCTTAAACCTTTTTTTTAATATGATTAAAAGTTTCCCTTCGAGAATTAGAAAGTAAAGGGTTTTCGGTTCTCACCTCTCCTAATAAGTATGTTTTTCAAGATTTAAATTTATGTTCTTTTCTTTACGAGGATAAGGTTTCTTATCACCTCAATCAACAACTTACTTATTTGATATACATGCGAAATGATGGTGATCAATGCAGCAAGTAGGTGTGTTAATGGAAGTGACATTTTTTTGCGGGACCCACCCTCAGTTATAAAACCTCCTCACTCTGCATGACTCGTCCTTTTAGATCTTCTCCTTCAATTCATTCATTCTTACTGTCAGTGTTCCTTTACTTCACCTTCTCCCACCGACAGTTTCCTTACATAACGGCTAACCTCTCGCTTTAGAATCAGTTTGAATGAGTAGAGAGAACTCCTTCGGATCGCTTATATAATATTTACAGTCTTAGATTTAATTTTTTTGAAAAAATATTTTAATGGGTAAAAAATTTAAAATAAAGATAACTCTCAATTAATATATTTCTTAAAATGATTTTTCATTTAAAAATCGACAATTAAAAAAAAAATGGATCGTTCAGATCCCATCTGAATGGTCTAGATAGGAGGAGCTCTCCTTACTCATTTGAAGCTGGTTCTCTCGCTTTGGGTGCATCTTTTTTTTTAAGCCAAACATATTTTTAGCTATGTGCAAATATCTTTTGTTTGGTCATAGACTCATAGCTGAGGATAAATTGTATACAATTGAAAAAAAAAGAATGCTACGGTATAGCTTAGTCATTGAACAAATTTCAAGTGCCTTTGGTAATAGATTTTGCATTTGGGGTACTTTTCAACAATTTTCCCTATTATCCATCATCAAATCCTCTCATGTTCTTTATTATTTCAGGGAAAATAATAGAGAAATATAATGTCACAAAGATCTCCATAAAATATGTGAATCCCATGTCAGGAGTCAGGACCCTGAAACGTTTTAATGTGAAATTTCTAGGGACTGGCATTGGATAATTTTTTTTAAGAAATCAAAAAACGTCCTCAATTTGAAAAAAAGGGAATGCTTTAATAAGTAATAACATTGGCCGGTTTGAGTTAGCGTTATAAAAATACGTTCACACAAGTCTATAAAAAACTTTTCCCATATGCTTACATCATTATATAATGTAAATTATGTTGGAAAAACAATTTTTAATTACACAGGAAAATCAACTTCTACTTCTAATCCAAACAGAAATTAACTTATCAATGCCAACAACAATTAAATTATTTTGGAAAAAAACTTAATTTCAAAATAATTGCTAAGAACTTTATAAAAATTTAATCATTTAAAAAAAACACTTTTTGAAATTCTTATAATGTTGTGATCCTTTCATCTCTTTCTCCAAAACAGTAGGGTTGAATTGTACTTGTTTTGTAAGCCATTGTTTATCATTTTCCTTACACACAAAAAATTGGCTCTCAGCCAAAGAAACGCAAGAAACAAGAGTACTTGCATGTCGTTTTGCAATCTTCAATCCTGTACATGTTCGTGCCCCTTCTTGCAACTGTCACACACACTCCTTTTATAGCTTCTCTGACCTCTCATTATTCTGCACCACCATACTCGTATCTCATGCTCACATCACATTTCTGATTCCTCTGTCAAAATTCACAAACACTTTTCACACGCACTTTCTTACTCTGCATTTCCTCTGTTTCATGCTGGTTTTTTGCATCTGCTTCTTCTTGTTCTGTAAATGGCTGCCCAACGTCTCTGTTTTTGCCTCTGTTTTTTTGGACTTCTCATGTTCCTTCTTCCTTCTCTGTCACTTCAACAATCTCCAAAGCTTAATTTCTCAGATCTCAAAGCTCTTCTCGCCATCAAGAACTCTGTCACTTCCATTTATAACACTAGACATTCCTTCTTCTCCACCTGGGACTTCACCTCGCCGGACCCCTGTTCTTCCTTCTCCGGCGTCACATGCTCTCTCTCACAACCACCTTCTTCCCTCCGAGTCACCATTCTCTCACTCGGAGACTCGCCGGGACTTGCCGGGTCTCTCCCCGCAGCCATCTCCGGTCTCACCGAGCTGACTCAACTCATCCTCTCCCCCGGCATTGTCACCGGCGCAATCCCTCCCGAGATCGGGAAACTCACAAAGCTTCGAGTCATTTCCTTGCCCAGTAACCGCTTCACCGGCGGTATACCCGCCACATTCTCCTCCTTGAACAGCCTCCACACGCTCGATCTGAGTCATAACCAACTCACCGGTTCAGTCCCACCGGGTCTTACCGAGTTGCCGGAACTCAGAGTCCTCATATTAGCCTTCAACTCCATCTCCGGCGAGTTACCGTCAATCTCCTCTCAACTCCTGCATTTGGATTTGAAGAACAACGTCGTCGCCGGGCCGTTACCGTCGTCGTTGCCGGCATCCCTCCGTTATCTTTCGCTGTCAAATAATCGCATGTGGGGTCCACTCAACGGCTTGGCATCACTCACTGAGTTAACGTTCCTCGACTTGAGCATGAATCAGTTTAGTGGACCCATACCGGGCCCACTATTCTTCATCCCCACACTCTCTTCGCTTTTCTTGCAACGGAACAATCTATCGGGTGGGGTCCCACAAACGGCTCAGGGACCATTAATCTCGACGACTCCATCATACGGTCAGGGATCAATCGTTGACTTGAGCCACAATTTTTTGTCCGGAGAGTTATCAACGGTTCTGGATGGAGTTGAGAGTTTGTTCTTGAATAATAACCGTATGATGGGAACAGTGCCTGAGGAGTATTTTAAGAGCGTGAGCCGTGGCAGCACAAAAACATTATACCTTCAACATAACTACTTCACTGGGTTTCAGCATGTCGATGGGTTGCCCGATACGGCGTCGTTGTGCTTATCTTACAATTGTATGGTGCCACCATTGTGGGGGGTGATGACGTGTCCAGCGAGCAGCGGTGGTCCGATGTCGAGGCCGACGGCTCAATGTTCAGTGTTCAAAAATGGCAGCTCAAAAGGTTGATACAGGGTTTGGTGTGTAGTTCATAAGTTTGAGTTTGCAGCTTATACCTTCAAATTGTATCATCGAAAAAAGTATATTAATTAAATAGTACATTTTTTCATTAAGTTTCTTTCTATTTTTTAATTAAGTTACTGATACATTTTTTACTTTTCACAATATATATTTGTGTATAATTGCAAAACAGTGTTGCATGTAAACGCCGCTCATATTTCAATGAAATTTATTATTATTTTGGTCGAATTTCAGTGAGATTAATGAAAAGCTAGTTTTCATGTTTGATCTGCGGCAAATGTCATATTTCCTTCAATCCTAATTATAAGAACATTTTTGTAAAGCAAATTACTCTATAAAAGTATTCCTATAATTAGGACCAGAAGTAGTATGTAGTTTCTTAAAATATGTATGTTAACTTTTGTTTTTTGAATTATATCATAATTTAATTTACATCACCCCAAATTTATCTTACTTTAGTATGTAGGGTAAAGGAGCAAAAATACACATGTGTTTTATCTTCGGGAGTGCCCAGCACCATATGTTTTTTTGGGAGCAAAAATACACATGTGGTTACATTTTAGAAGCAAAAATCACACCACCGTTAAAATCTAACTTAACGGTGCATTTGCAACAGAAAATGTCATATTTACAACAACATTTAAACACCTGGATTGTGAACATATAAAGGTCATTTACAACAACAAAAAAAGATTATATTTACAACAGGAAGTGTTGTATTTACAACAAAATTTAAAATCTGGTCATATTTATAACAGAAAATGTCATATTTACAACAACATTTAAATACCTGAATTTTGATCATAGAAATGTCATTTACAACATAAAAATGCTAGATTTACAACAGAACTAGATTTACAACAGAGAGTGCTGTATTTACAACAAAATTTAAAATTTGGTCATTTACAACAGAAAAATCCA
Organism: Acacia pycnantha; assembly: GCA_025563575.1. NCBI lineage: Eukaryota > Viridiplantae > Streptophyta > Magnoliopsida > Fabales > Fabaceae > Acacia > Acacia pycnantha. Next base: position 96,759 of record JAMWYP010000034.1, on the reverse strand, counting down.
TATTTACAACAGACTAGATTTTAATGGTGGTGTGACTTTTGCTCCTAAAATGTAACCATATATGTATTTTTTCTCCCAAAAAAAGCATATGGTGCTGGACGCTCCCGAGGATAAAGTATATGTGTATTTTTGCTCCTAAACCCTTCTATGTAAAATACAAAAGTTAAATTCATCTACATAAAATATTTTAATTACATTTTATATTTCTATTATTATTATTATTGTTTATTTTGTTTGCGCCGCCCAAAAAAAGCAATCAAGTGATTCTTTCTTTATTTTCTTTATTGAAACACTTGATTTCTTTGCTTTTTCTTGAGATTTAGTAAAATTGTTATACTTTTTATGGCAGTTTGCATTATATGAGATGACCAATGACTAGAATGATTTTTTCCCCTCATAATTCACGCAGCTATCATATTTATAAGGAAAAAGTATTTCTTCAGTCATTGGAGATAGAGTTATCTCCAGTGATCCCAAAACTACGTCGTTTTGAATTAATAAAGGACATGTTAGTAATTTTAGGTGAATTAATGAAGGGTGTTTCAGTAAAATTTATATGATTGAAAAATAAACAAAATTACAGAAACACCATTCATTAATCCAAAACAACGTAGTTTTGAGGTCACTGGAGATAACTCTATCTCCAGAGAAATCCTTTACCCTATTTATAAAGGGGTTTTAAAACTCATAACATTATGCTTAAGATAAACTTAATTATCAGGAGTTCATTGTTATCGGGCTATATTATAGTTATTAAATATACTCTCCCTTTTTTTCCTTGAGATTTTGTAAAAATGTTCATTACTTCTTGGCATTTTACATCATCGAGAGGACCGAATTATGATGAGAGTGGTAGATTGCAAGGCACATCCAAGAACAATAAGTACGGTGCGATGTTAGAAGTGACTTTTTTCTAATATAACTTTTGCTAAGATACGATAAAGTCACATTGTAAATATGAGTTATGTTTAGATTGACGGTGGTAGAAGTCTATCTACACCGTAAAAAGCAAGTCCCAATGGCTTATTCTTAAAAGTAGCTAGGTCTAAAAGCCAATTTGAAAAAATGTCAACTTAAACACTTTATTTTACTCACACTGTGTTTTTTTTAGCCTCACCACCTTCCCAAATAGCCCATAGTTATTCTTTCCCAAATTTTAATTTCTCAATCGAATACTGTATTCCATAATTTTATATATTTATTTCTAAAATGTAAAGTGCCAAATTTAGCCCCCCCAAAAAAAATTATAATGAGGATTTAAAATTAAACTCTTGACTTCTGACCTATATCTTATTTCATTCTTATTAAATTTTTTATGTAATTTGCAAGGGCACCTTTTCTATCTAATCTATAAAGGACCAAATTCAATTGCATAAAACACTTAGGCCTGTTTGTTTCTGCTTTCTGTTTTTCTTTTCCCCAAAACTTTTTTTAGAAAACTGTTTAAAAAAATAAGTTTTGAAAACAAAAATAAAATGTTTGGATAGTTGTTTTTAAAAAAAAAAAAAATTGAAATGAGGTGATGGTGGTTGTCAATGGTAGTATGGTGTCGATAGTGGATAGATGGTGGTCTCAAAAAAAATAAAATACAAGAAAGCAACAAAAAATGTTTTTGTTTTTTTAAAACAATATATTGAAAACAGTTTTCTAAACAAGATTCTTAGTTTTTTTTTTTTAAAAAAAAAGTTTAGAATAAAATCAAACAAGCCCTAGTTTTTTCAGTTTTTCTTAAGATTATTTCAAGATGATCACTTTTTGTTAGCATCTTATAGTGCCTAGGGTGGTAGATTTTACCTACGTACATCTATAAGCTATAAATTGTGGTTTTTATATATCTTCCCCTAATTTCATAATTTAATTCAACAAGTAATTCAATTTCTATTGTAATCCTAAAATTATTACAATGGCAAGGATGGCAAGCCCTTGTAAAAAGAATAAAGTCTAAGGTTTGAAAGATATATAATAATAGTAACCGACCAATCAACTATTATCAACTTTTGGCCTATTGGTTCAATTTACATTAATTCATTAATTTTATATAAGGTTTTAAATTGTAAATATAGTTCAATTCAATTGTATGTAAGACACGAGGTTTTTTCTTGAGATTCTGTAAAGAGAATTCTATCTTCTTTTTTTTTAACAACGAGAATTCTATCTATTGGTTTTTCCTAATGTTACAATAAAATATAATAATTGCAACGACCAATCAACTAATAATTACATTTACCAATTTTTGGCCTATCGGTTTAACTTACATTAATTGATTAATTTTACATAAAGTTTTAACTTGTAAATATAACTCAATTCAGTTGCATGTAAAACATGAGATTTTTTTTCACTTTTCCTTGAGATTATGTAAAGAGAATTCTATCTATTGGCTCTTCATAACGTTACAGTAAAATATAATAATAGTAATTGTGAGGACCAATCAACTAATGATCACATTTATCAACTTTTTTCCTATTGGTTCAACTTACATTAATTGATTAATTTTACATAAGGTTTTAAATTGTAAATATAACTCAATTCAATTGCATGTAAAACACAAGATTTCTCTACTTTTCCTTGAGATTTTGTAAAGAGAATTCTATCTATTGGCTCTTCATAACGTTACAGTAAAATATAATAATAGTAATTGCGAGGACCAATCAACTAATGATCATATTTATCAACTTTTTGCCTATTGGTTTAACTTACATTAATTGATTAATTTTACATAAGGTTTAAAATTGTAAATATAACTCAATTCAGTTGCATATAAAACACGAGATTTCTCTACTTTTCCTTGAGATTCTGTAAAGAGAATTCTATCTATTGGCTCTTCATAACGTTACAGTAAAATATAATAATAGTAATTGCGAGGACCAATCAACTAATGATCACATTTATCAACTTTTTTTCCTATTGGTTTAACTTAGATTAATTGATTAAATTTACATAAGGTTTTAAATTGTAAATATAACCCAATTTAGTTGCGTGTAAAAATGAGATTTCTCTACTTTTCTTTGGGATTCTGTAAAAAGAATTCTATCTATTGGCTCTTCATAATGTTATAGTAAAATATAATAATAGTAATTGCGAGGACCAATTAACTAATTAACTAATGATCACATTTATCAACTTTTTGCCTATTGGTTTAACTTACATTAATTGATTAATTTTACATCAGGTTTTAAAAATTGTACATATAACTCAATTTAGTTGCGTGTAAAACACGAGATTTCCTTACTTTTCCTTGAGATTATGTAAAAAGAATTATATCTATTGACTCTTCATAACGTTACAGTAAAATATAATAATATTAATTGCGAGAGCCAATCAAATGACAAAACTGATCGGTTGGTGGGTACATTTAATGAGTATAAATTGGGACCTTCCTCCCCGAACCTATTATCACTACTACAACTACAACCTCATGGCAAGCTCAAAAGGTGTAGAATTGAGCAAACTCTGTCAATCTTGTGCAACAAAGAAGGCTACTATCATGTCATCCTCTTCCTCTTCTTCTTCCTCAGATGATCGGTGCATTGATCAGAAATGTATGAACTTTCACGCTCCTGTGAATGAAGGTTGCGGCCGAGAATATTCTCCGGCCAATGAACTTTCAGAGTCACAAAATTTTGTGCTTGCTCATCTGCACCGTAATGAGGCTAGAGAAACAAAGAATCTGGAACAACTTTTGGAGGTTCCATCTTGGAATATGAATGAAGAACAACGTTCTTTAACAAAGCAAGAACTTGGTAAGTTTCAGAAGGAAATAAACAAACTAATTGATGTGCTTTCAGAGGCTCGTCGCATCACCAAAAACAATGAATAAAGCTAATGGTTTCAGGCCATTTAACAAAAAGAGGTTATTGATGCATTAGTAGTGTCAGTCTTCCTTATTTATATGTGCTTGCTAGTCCTTATATTCCTGTGTTTGATCAAGTTCATGTTTGATTTTCATGTAATGTTGGCCAATTAAAGCTTGCATCAAGCTATCATGTCTTTCTCGTTATATATATATATATATATATATATATGCTATATGAAAGCTGAATTGGGTAATCTCTTGCCTTTTGCCATTGATTTGATTCTATTTTGACATATTCAATTGGACAATTAGACCTGTTTTAAAGATTACAACACGTCAAATATATGAAGTTTGGGAGAATTTTGGATGAAATTGAAACTGGGTTCCAACTACAGAGAAGGCAAACCGCGGTGAAAAGGAATCATGTTCAAGGGTTTAAAAAATAATAATAATATTTGTGACAACCAATTAGCTGGTGCTCATTTTGAAAAATAAAATAAAAATAAAAAGGAAAAACTGAAAGAATGGTGTTCACATTTATCAACTTATGGCCTATTGGTTTAAATTAATTATATTTATGCATATTTTATCTTACAGACAGACTACCTAAATTAATGCATTTATTTTTAAATTATTACCACAAGAAACCAAATTCAATTGTGTAACATGGGTACTACTTTTTCTTAATTAAAATTCTGTAAAGATGATCGATATTATGACTCTCTAAGAGCCAATAGAATGAAAAGACTAGTCGGTTGCTGGGCACATCTAACAAGTGTAATTAATTAGATTGGCACCTTTCATTCCCAAATCTCTCAAACTATAGCTACAACCATGATATATAATATAGGGTTAAGGAGCAATAATACACATGGGTTTTTTTTCAGGGAGCACCCAGCACCACAGGCTTTTTTTTGGAGCGAAAGTGCACATGGGGTTACCTATTGGGAGCAAAAGTCACACCATTCCTTCATGTTGTGGATGTTGACCGTTAATGATGATGTGGACGTCCAATGGGACTGACAAGAAGCCAAATGGGAAGGAAAAATGCTGACTAGGAATCTGCTGGAAAGTAAAAAAGAAAAAAGAAAAAATAATTAAACCCCCAAACTTCCATCGCCTTCATTCATCTGGAAAAAGAACCCTAAACCGGCTTCATTCTTCTTTGGGTTGATTTCGCCGAGCCCGACAGAGGAGGAGACGGTGGGCGTCGCCGGCGGTGGAGCAAAGGGGATCGAGCTTGGGGGGTTCAGATCGAGCGAGATGGGGGTCAGATCGAGAGCTGGGGAGGTCAGATCGAGAGCTGGGGAGGTCAGATCGATTTGAAGCAAAACTCACCGATTTGTTTAAGGGAAGCAGTGGATCGATGGGCGTCGCCGGTGGTGGAGCAAAGGGTGTAGATCGGGCTTTGGGGGTTCAGATCATATCTGGGGGGTCCCTTTTGATCTCTCTGATTCTCTCATTTTCCATACCTGCGAACATCAAATCTCACTGCGTTTTTCCATCAATGCCGATAATCCTTCATCGCAACGGTCAAGTCCTATCGCCGTCGTTTTCCTTCTCTTCCCGGAGGAATTTCCACCACTGTGTCGAAGGATTCTGACCACGCTTCACAGTTAGTCAGGGTTCTGAGGCCATCGCGATTTCTATAGAGCTTTTCTGTATTTGGTAGATACACGTTGTTAGGGTTACAAACTGGTGTTGTGGAATCAATCCCCCCAGATGATTTCTCCATACTTCATAGTTGATAACTAAAACCCAAAAAGATAGAACTGAAAAAGTTGAAGAAGAACTTGTAATTTTGTTAATTTTTTGTTGATTTACTGTTAATTACTTGACTTTGTTCTCTTATGTGCTGGAAATTTCAAGATTTAAATCTTTTCTTTTACCCTCACATGTTGAACCAGCTGCAATGGATTTTTCCAGGAGAGGATTAACGAAGAAGGAGAAGGAGATGAAGTGGAAGGATATGTTGCAGCAATTTACTCCTCTTTTCCCAGATGAATGAAGCCGATGGAGTGATTTTGGGAGTTTAATTTTTTTTTTTCTTTTACTTTCCAGCAGATTCCTAGTCAGCATTTTTCCTTCCCATTTGGCTTCTTGTCAGTCCCATTGGACGTCCACATCATCATTAACGGTCAACTAAGGGTACTTAACGGTCAACATCCACAACATGAAGGAATGGTGTGACTTTTGCTCCCAATAGGTAACCCCATGTGCACTTTCGCTCCAAAAAAAAGCCCGTGGTGCTGGGTGCTCCCTGAGAAAAAGCCCATGTGTATTATTGCTCCTTAACCCTATAATATAAGCTCAAAAATAAAGGATTGAGCAAGCTTTGCCTATCTTGTGAAGCAAATTATTAAGATGGCTTTCATTTCCTCATCTTCCTCCTTTGTTGAAGAAAACATTTATAGTTGTGTTGATCCCAAATCCCTGAACTTAATGGCAGTATATATATGTTGTAAAAAATTAATCAATCTATTTTAATTAGAACGCCAAAAAAGGGGGGCAAATGTTTATGGACGCAACTTTGGTCTTATACATATTGCCTCCGTTGTGGTCTGCTGTACAAAACACGCTGTTTTTGGCACAAAACTACTATTGAGCTCCCCCTCTCTCTGAAAAAATATTTTAGGCACTGACTGGTACTTAAAAGTTTCTTTAGGATACTGATCAGTATTGAAAAAATAATTCACGATCTTGAAAAAATATTTCAGGGTACTGACTGATACTGAAAAAATGTTTCATGATCTTAAAAAATTATTTTAGGATCTTAAAAAAAATATTTTAGGGCACTAACTAATACTAAAGATATACTTCAAGATATTTTTTCAAGATCCTAGAATAATTTTTCAATATCATGAAGTATTTTTTTAGTATTAATCAATATCCTCAAGTATATTTTAGTATCAGTCAATACCCTAAAATATTTTTTCAAGATCCTAAAATGAGTTTTTAAGTTCATAAAATATTTTTTTAGTACCATTCAGTATTCTCAAGTATATTTTAAATATTAGTTAGTGCCCTAAAATATTTTTTCAATTCAAAACAAAAAGAGGGAAAGCTCAATAGTTTTGCGCCAAAAACGGCGCGCAGCAGAGGCAGGCAATGTGCATAGAACCAAAGTTGCGTCCAATATTTATATGCAAACTCAGTCATAATCAAAGCTGATGCATCTCATTTCTATTCACTATCTTTAAACCGATTAGACACATCTATATACCAGCTCTATGAAACAATTTATTTATTCTGAGAACCTTGAAGACTAGGCTTATTTGATTTTGTTTTTAAAAACAAAAAAATTATTTGAAAAACTGTTTTCAATAAGTTGTTTTTTTTTAAAAACAAAAACAAAAACAGTTGAAAATTGTTTTCTTATTTTTGTTTTTATTTTTTAGGCCATCACTTGTCTACTATTGACATCACACCAATGTTATCACACTACTGGTGACGACCACTGCTGGCAACGACCATCACTACATCACTTCAAAAACAGTTTTTTTAAACCAACTATTCACACAATTTATTTTTTTTCATTTTTTTTTATTTTCAAAACTTGTTTCTAAAAAATGGTTTTGAGAACAAAAATACAGAAAATATAATCAGACAAGCCCTAAATTGATGTATAAATCACAATGTTTTGACAAAAAAGTTATTAAACTTATTTGGTGGTTGATTTTTAGTTCAATGTTTTGAAAAATAAAAATAAAAAAATATGTTTTTTAAAACAAAAAATCAAGAACAAGTTTTATATGTTTTCTTAATTTTTTTAAATTTTTTATTAGGTAAAATAGGGCAATATATAAGCGGAGAGTCTCATCCGCCTTCAATACTTGATTGCTCACTTTTGTCTCTTAAACTCAAATTCACCTCTCCCGAGCCTGCATGCGTCTTGACTCTCAAGTCTACTCAATTCTTACCGAAGTTAAATTTTATGGTAACAGTCATTTTAAATGATGACCAATCATCAGTCATAACCACATTTACGACCTATTGGTTTAACTTAATTACATTTATGGATTTATCTTACACACATACTCCATAAATTAATGCATTTATTTTCAAATTACTAATAGCTGAATTCAGTTGCATAAAATATGAGATTTACTTGCTTTTTCTTGAGATTCAAGATGATCACTATCTATTTGCTCTTTTATAATATTCAAGTAAAATATAATAATAGCTACAAGCGCCAATCAAATGACAACATCGGTTGGTTGGTTGGCGCATCTAACGGCTATAAATTGAGACATTTATTTACCATATTGCCCTTTCCTTTTTTAATAAAAAAAGTTTCACCCACCAATGGCCAAATCTAATAGCCATAGGAGCTTCGGTGCCAATGAGTACATTTTTGGCAAAGCTTAGTCCAAGGGAATAACAACAACTCTTAATATTCACTTCAAAGAAATGGCTATTAACAATAAAAATTAAGGCATTAATAATTTCTCCCTTATGTCACAAAATTTAACATCCCTAAAGTTGAGGTGAACAAAAACAACTTTTTTCGAGGATCATTATAATTGCAAGCAGGATGCCAAACTGCTATGAAAAGGAATCAAGTCCATATATAAAATAAATGCAATGATTACCAATCAGCTCGTGATCACATTTATCAACTTATGACTATTGGTTTAACTTAATTACATTTATGAATATTTATCTTACAAACATACTCCATAAATTAATGCATTATTTTTAAAATTACTAGTAGCATTTCAGTTGCGTAAAACAAGGGATTTGCAAGCTTTTTCTTGAGATTATGTGTAAAGAAGATCACTATTCATTGGCTATTCATAATATGAAAGTAGAGTATAATAATAATAATAATAATAGCGAGAGCCAATCAAATGAGCAGACCAGTCGGTTGGTGGGCTCATGTAATGGCTATAAATTGAGACATTTATTTACCATATTGCCCTTTCTTTTTTTGATAAAAAGAGTTACAGACACCAGAGCTTTGGCGCCAATGAATACATTTTTGGCAAAGGTTAGTCCAAGGGAATAACAACAACTCTTAATATTCACTTCAAAGAAATAGCTATTAACAATAACAATTAAGGCATTAACAAGTTCTCCCTTTTGTCAATTTAACATCCCTAAACAAAAACAACTTTTTTCGAAGGCCATTATCATTGCAAGTTGTATGCCAAACCGCTATGAAATGAAATCAAGTCTGAATATATAATAAATGCAATGATGACCAATCAGGTGGTAATTACGTTTATCAACTTATGACTATTGGTTTAACTTAATTACATTTATGAATATTTATCTTACAAACATACTCCATAAATTAATGTATTATTTTTAAAATTACTAGTAGCATTTCAGTTGCGTAAAACAAGGGATTTGCAAGCTTTTTCTTGAGATTCTGTAAAGAGGATCACTATCTATTGGCTATTCATAATATGGAAGTAAATATAATAACGATAATAGCCAGAGCCAATCAAATGAGAAGACCAATCAGTAATGGCTATAAATTGAGACATTTATTTACCACATTTATAAATTGGGCTTTTGGAAAGAGGATCATTATCTACTGGCTATTCATAATATGGAAGTAAAGTATAATAATAATAATAATTGCGAGAGCCAATCAAATAAGAAGACCGGTTGGTTCTTGGTGGGAACTTTTAGCTACTATAAGGACCCGTTTGTTACAAAGAAAGCTTGGGGAGGGAAATGAACTTTAGAGGAGGGAAAGAAATGGAAAGGAAGATTTGAAAGATGAGGGAAGATGACTTGAGTTGTTTGGTAGGAAGAAAATGAAGAGGTGGTAGTTGGTAAGGAATTAGGAAATGTCTATTTTACCCTCAAAAGAAATTAATTCAAAATAAAAAAAAAAATTTTTTTGCTAAAATATATTTTAAAAAAATATATTATTGTTAAGTTCGAACTTTTGAATAAAAAAAATTCGCCAAATTTAAACTTTCCTGCCAAATTTGAACTTTCCCGCCAAGTTCGAACTTCCCGCCAAATTTAAATTTCAGGGGTAAATCATCAAAAATCATCTTCCCAGGAAGATGGCGACTTTCTTTCCATTTTCGGAGGAAAGCATCTTCCCTCAAATAAGGGAAAATGTCCAATTCCAGTGAGTTGCTGACTGGACTTTCTTTATAACAAACACCCAAAATCCATGGGAAGATTGAGATCTTCCCTTTCCCTCCCTGGACTTTCTTTGTAACAAACGGGTCCTAAGTTGAGACATTTCTCTCCCAAATCTCTCAAACTAATTCATTTTCTATACAGTATCATCATTATAGCTACAACCATGGCGGGCGACGGGCTCGAAAAATGAGGAATCTCGCAAGTTTTGCGAACCATGCGAGGCGAAGATGGCTATCATCTTTCTCTCCCCATCTTCCCGCTACTCTGAGGACGACATTCACTGTGACGATCCGAATTGCCTTAACTGCGATTCTTCAAAAGAAGGTCGCAGTCATTGTACCCTTGATGAACTTGATGAGAATTAGCTTGTCATACTTGCTCGTGTGCACCTTCATGGGACTAAAGAAATGGAGAAGTTGAAGAATATTTTGGAAATTCCAGTTCCCAAGATGACTATGGAGCAGCGTTGGTATGCGAAGCAGGAGATTGGTAAGTTGATGGAGAAAATGGATAAGTATTGGGGAAAGAATGCAGAGAGTTCAGGCTCCAGCAGCATCAGTCTCAGCATATAATGGTTACTAAACAGCTAAGTAAGGCTATTGATGCTTGCAGGCCAAGAAAGAAGTTAATACTTTTGAAACAGTTTCTTAATTGTCCTTATCTTCCCCAGTTTGAAGTTCAAGCTTTATGTTTCATTTTCATGTAATGTCGGCCGAATCAAGCTTGTGTCAAGCAATCATGTCTCTATCGTTTTTTTTATATATGAATGCTATTTGGAAGTTGATGAATTCGGTGATCTCTTATAATTTGATCGTAAGTTTTGGTGGGGAAAAATCATAACTATTCACGCTAAAAGGGGTAGAAAAACTACCGTCATATAGAAATGCTTCTGCCATTTACCGAGGATTGGTTTTATCAGAAAGGACTACTCTCGCATAACATAAACCAAAATTTTGAATTTGCACGCATTTAATAATTATGTAAAGATGATCACTATCTAAAAGTAAAATATAATGACAACCGGGAGAACCAACCTAATCTTACTCATACAGCTTGAAGTAGACTGTAGTATTCTTTTATCCCTCAATTTGTCATAGGCTTTAATTTAGCTGTCCGTTTGAATGGTTGGGCATTTAATAATTTAATAATTGTTTGAATACATTTGTTTGATAATCTAAATATCTAAACCTTAATTTCATTTGCTGGGATTTGTCATTTTATTTTAGTTTAATAATATAAATAAATTATATTAAAAAAATTAAAACTTAAATATGTCTTGTCAGTTGTACAATTATCATTTGAGTTTGTTGTGTCAACACTCAACATTTAATTTCCGTTAGCAACATTAATGTTGTTAGAAATACAAGGCCAAAAGTATACTTAATAAAGTTAAGGGACTAAAAGTATATTTTAGATAAAACTTAAAGGATTAAAAGTATACATATAAATATTTATGTAAAATCCACCTAAGCAATTTTTAATAGTATTTTAACATTTTTTTGCTGCATACAATCACTCAGAAACATCAAGGACATAGTTGCAAGGAAGTCAAAAGTTTTGGGATTGAGTTATAAGTTAGTCAAAACTTTAAAGGCCAAAAGATTAAATTTTCCCATTTTAATATATGAAAGTTACTCGTGTTTAACAGTTTCACCCCAATTTTGAAGTTTTAAGGTTAATTTTACTTTAAAAACAATTTATGGTTACTGATGCATTTTTTATAAAAGATAAAGATTATTTTAGCACGTTAACTCAGCAACATAATGTGTCTCTTTTTTTCATGTTGTAAGAAAAACTACCTCTAATAACCCATACTCGTTATTCTCAATAGAGCCCACTTGTATTGGTCTTTGAGGATTAGATATAATCCAACATTCCTACTCATACTAAGTGTGATTAGATATTATGGTTCAATCTCTTTCTCTTCATTCTTTCATGTTAGGTATTTTGTTGGGATTGTATATGTAGAGTTGGGAAATCGGATTGGCCCATTTAAGCCTTGGCCTTTCAAGGGTCAAGCTTAAAAAATGGAGCCTCCAAATGAAGTCGAGCCTAAAAGGTTAGCGTTGTAGGGCCGAGGGTTTAAAAGGACTGACCTGTTAGGCCTATTGTTTTTTTTCTTTTTTAACTTGCTTAGTTGAAAGTTGCCCACTTACCCTACTGACCCTGTCTAAAATTGATGGAAGTGGCAAAGAAGGTGAAAATGATAGTCATTATACTCATGTTGTTTGGCGGTAAGCTTCTTATGCTTTATATGAGTTATTGGTAGACAATAGTTTACTTTTGATTATAAATTAGTGATTGTGTTTATTTGTTGAATAATGCGTGTTGTTTAGACCTTAATGTTGACAACATTTATTTAATAAATTAGAACTTTAATTGTTGTAATTTACTAATTGTATTTCTTTGAAGAAAAAAACGCCGGAAAAATAGTTGAAATTTAAAAAAATAGCTTATGACCCTGTAGGGCCGACCCTAACCCGCATGTTCTCGGGTTGGGCCTTAATAAATAGATGTTTTTCTTACCCGGCCTAAAAGAGCCGGCCCTTTTAGGTCTTGGCCCTTCAAGAGCTGGCACTGTAAGGACAAGTCGGCTCTGATTTCCAGCTCTATGTATATGCATGGCGTCTCCATTAGGGTATTTGTACTAGAAGTCCCATTTACAAGATTTGAACAAGATGACCCTAAAAGGCACGTTGATATTAGCATTGTACCTTAGATGTCTTAGATTTACCCATATAAATTTTCCTCATTTTAGTGTCTACAGCAATAAAGGTGGCAATTCGTCAAGAAAATAAATCAAGTCCAATCAGCTCAAAGAGAAATATAAAAATAAACGCAATGACCAATCAACCGGGGATCACATTTATCAACTTATGCCTATTGGTTTAACTTCATTTACATTTATGGATATATCTTAAAAACAGATTCCATATATATATATATATATATATATATATATATATATATATATATTTTATTTTATTTTTTAAATTACAAGTTACCATATTTAGCAGCATAAAATGCGGGATTTACTTACTTTTTCTTGAGATTCTATAAAGATGATCACCATCTATTGGCTCTTTAATTAGAATATTAAAGAAAAATATAATAATAACTGCAAGCGCCAATCAAATGACAAGACTAATCGGTTGGGGGTACATCTTACTCACTATAAATTGTGACCTTTGTTTCCCAAATCTCTCAAACTAATTCAATTTCCATATCATCATCAGCTACAGGTACAACAATGGTCTTGAGCAAGCTTTGTGAATATTGTGCAGCCAAGATGGCCATCATCATGGTCTCATTAGCTTCCTCATTAGATCCTAATTGCCAGAACTTCTGTGAGTCTTCAAATGGAGCTGGCAGCAGTCAATATTCTGTCCTAAATGAACTTTCAGAGGCACAGCTTGTGATACTTGCTCATCTGCATCTTAATCACAGGGATGAAACAGAGAAGCTGAAGCAACTTTTGGCGATTCCACCTGAGAGGATGAATGATGATCAGCGTTCTTCTGCAAGTGAAGAAATTGACAAGTTAATCAATGAAGTGAGCAAGCTTATGTTAGAGAAACAAGAGACTCCAATCTCCAACAACAACAACAAAAACAACGGTGACTAAAGATTATTGCAACCTCGTCCAACAACAAACAATGGTTACTAAATAGCTAAATAAGGCCAATGCTTTCCGGCCAATAAAGAGGTTCATGCTTTAGTAGCAGTTTATTGATATGTAGTCCTCAATTTCATGCTTTAGTACCGTTGAAGCTCATGTCAAGCAGTGATGTTTAGATCTTTATATATTTCAAGTTTAAACCCCAAACTCCATTCAAGCGTGACGAGTAGTACTGATATTGGAACAGGTTGGTAGGTTGCTGTTCGCAGACGCGAGGCCACAGAGATATACATTCATACATTTTTTCTTTATGTAAGGGGAAAAAAGAAAAGCTAATTAAACAATGAAATAAATTACTAAAGCATGTTTATTAAAAAAAAAAAAAACCAAATCCTCATAGGGAATATACGCTGAAAAGACCATAACAGATTTGGGCTAAGTGGGTTGAGGCAGAAAAAACTTGCATCAAAACAAGTCTTTTTTTCCACAACACAACCCTCCAAATTTTTACGGGTTAATGGGTTGGCCCGTGAGCTCAAACCCGTATTGGCTCTATGCTGAATATATGCATGTGCTTAGAAAAAAGTTGAAAGTAATTACAAGATTATAAAAATCATAATACTTTGTTCATATTTTTAATAATTTACAGCTACTAAGAGTACTCTCATTTGCATAAGCCATTAAAAATTACTTGAAATCTATCCCATGTTATTAATTAACATTAATGTAGAAATACGGTCTTGACCTTAAATTCGTGTATATGCCCAAAAAAAAAAAATCCCCTTTGTAATAACTATGTCAAATAAGGTGTAAATCGGCTTTGAAAGTATCTACAAAGAAGTAATATAGCTTTGAAAGTTTTTTTGGTCTCTATTACTCTCGAAATTTCAAAATATAGTAAATTTGCTCCACCCATTAATCTGGATTCGCCTCGAGTCAGACTCACTGTTTTAAGGGAAGAGTTCCCAACACCATTTTCTTCTTTCCTATGTCTCAAACCGAGGATGTGGTTAAGGGAGAATAAGTCTCTTACCACTCGCTATGGGGGAAGAGGTCTCAACACCATTTTCTTCTTTCCCATGTCTGAAACTGAGGATGTGGTTAAAAGAGAATAAGTCTCTCGTTTTCAATCAATATTGGTGTTAATTTTGAGTGTTATCTCTTATGTTTTAGTCACTAAATTTAAGAATCTAAAAGGGTTGAATCAGTCCCCTTTTGGAGAAGTCATGGATGAATGACCCAGAAGGAAAAAATTCATGCCTACTTTATTTTCTTCTTTGGCTTCTCACGCAGTCTAAATACTGCTAGGAAGATCAATTCTGAGGCTAAACCTTGTTCACTTTTGTCCTTTCCTGGTTTCTGTACGCTCTTTTCAATGCCTTCTTCTCCCCCGTTTACGAAGATTCCACCAAGCTCGACTTCACTTTCCCATTCAATTCCGGCAACTCTGCCATTGTCGTCAGTCAAATTGCCGGTGAGAAACCCCCGAAAAACAAAAAACGAGCGTGTCGAGATCGACATATTCCCATCTCAACCAAATAAATGAAAAACGATTTCATTTGGATTGACGAGATGTACACGTATTTGATTCTATCCTTTCGAGTACTGAAATCAAAATTTTGGAATCTCTGGATTGTTCTGTCTTAAACCACAATGAAGAAAGAAGGAGGCAAGCCTTTTAACCAACCAGGTTCTTCATGCCACATTGCGATATAAGTTTATTCAATAACCTCTTGGAGGCAAATTGGGAACCAAACCTATTAAGAAATGTTATCATATTTGGTAAAAACTTTGATTGGTATATCGAGAATCTTCCAGACTATTCAAGGGGCATGTTTTGGCTGCAGAAACATTTACAAGTGAGTTCAGAATGAGAACAAACTTTAATTTGTAAAGGCAAAAGTAATCTCCATCAAAGAGACTACGAGGATACCTTTAAGTTGACATTTTTCAGCCCTCTCACAGAAACATGGATAGAATTGGTAAGATGGTATATCAGAGAGGAATTAGGAGGGAAGAAATAGAATTTGGCTACCAGTAACCCATCTCCAAAGGATTAAGGTTTCCATACTCATCAGAAACGCAACCAGGAAGCAAGAATCTTGCCCAACCATCTTTTATAAATATGAGCCCAACTTAGCTTTGATGTAATTGTCCTATTTGTAATCAATTTCGACTTCTCAACTTACTTTTGAGGGATTTGCATTTTATGAATCTCAAACACTGAACGAAGATATGTGCTATTTTGACCCATCCTGTTTGTCTAAGTGTTTTTGGGCAGATTTAAGCATTATATATGTATGTATGTATGCATTCAAAAATTGTTCAGAATCCTTCTAACTAATAGCACATACTGGTGCTTTAATCCAAAAAGAAAAAGAGAGAGAGAAATCACGGTAGCTCTATCTCACACACAAGCTCATACACAACGGGATTTAAAGTTGACCATTTGGTACAGTGCGAAGCCAGGAATTTAAATTTGTGGGTGCATAATTAATGATGGGATTTGGAGGTTCGGGGGCAGCGCCTCCAAATTTTTTTTTTAAGGAGGATAAAAAGCAACCCACTCCTCCGTAAAGTTTAAGACTAAAAATGGGGTTCAATTGAAAAGTATTTCCGAGGAAATCAATTTAAAGTTTTAAACAGGACAATATACTCTAATCTCATGGCATACAGATACCCAGATGTTACACAATCAAATTCCAAAGCAACATGCAAGGAAAAATTATTATGGTTTGTCATATGTGATAGAATATTAAAAAGTCAATTATGTTAATTAAGTCTGATAATATTTATATTTAATTTAATCAGATGGTCATATTAAAAAAAAACGTCATACTAAAAAAAGTAAAACGTTGGCTCTGACCGGGTAGTGAAGCTTGGGGCCCATAAAAATAAAACCACCAACGGGTCTCATAGCACTATATAATAATGTCTCATATTTTAAGGGGGATTATGGGTGTTTATGTTAAGATATGTAGTAACTCAGTAGTCAGGAAAAAAAAAACTCAACAGCCACAATTTATGGGTGCACTTGCACCCACCTGCAATAACGTGGCTCCGTCACTGATTTGGTAGTCTCTTCAAGGGAGGGGAAAATGGGTGGTGGGAAATTTTTTGGAGTTAGATTTTAAAAAAAAATTGAGGGGTTAAAAATTTAACTAGCTTTGTTTTACTCTGGTATCGTTCCTCTTCTATCTTCCTCAAATTAGACCCTAAAATTGCACTTCACAAATCAGCAATATATATACTTCATTTTTCAAATGTTGGAGTGAATGATATATATGCTTTTTATTCTTATTTTGTATTTTATAATTTAAAATTTATATAAATTATACAAATAAAAAAATTATTTTATCATAAATCTACATATTATAGAATTATAAAAAATTATTAGACTTGCCGAACTTTATTCAAATAAATTTAATTTTTTATATAGAAAAAATTATCAATTATGATATGACTCTATTTTATTCGGAATTGAATTAGCAACAAAAAGTTGTGGGCTTATATTTGCGTGCTTTAGCGAAGATAAATCTGCCACTAATAATGGTTGGACAAGTTAATAAAGAAGTTTACTTATAACTATAAGGTTGTATATTCAAATCCTACCGATATAAGAATTTTGTTGGTGGGTGCTTTGAAAGTACTTCATTTTCCTCAATCCAAAATAAACACCTTTAATTAGTTCCATATATGTATTTAAGGATATACACACTTGTAAAAAAAAATGGACATGCAAATTCTAGGATGAATTAGTGGTTCATGAAATTCTCATGTTTTTCACATCATAATCTTGTCAGTTTATCATAGGCGAAAAATTACTAGACTTGCAGCTTTATTCAAATGAATTTAAATTTTTTATATAGAAAAAAAATTGTCACTAAGATATTGATATGACTCTATTTTATTGGGAATTGAGGCCTAATATCACTTCCTAAAGCAATGTCATAAGTAAAAAATACTCCCTCCGTCCCTAATTATAGGAGCAATTTAACCGATTTTGGGAGAATTAAGGAGAGGAGTTAAATTAGTTAATTTTACTCATTTTCCTAAAATGTCCTTATATAAATTTAAAATGACACAAGTTGCCCTAATTATAAGTGTTTCTAATTTGTCTTACTTTAGATATCCATGACATATTAGTTTATATATGTATATTAGTTGCTTTTTATATAGCCATGTGTGTACATATAGATCTAATTTTCTTTCCACACGCTTTTTAATTGAAATAATGGTCTTGCTATATAAACATATATGTGTGTGTGTATACATGTATACATATAGATCTATCTACATACATAGAGACACACACCCATATATCTACACACACATATATATATGTTTATATATGTGTGTGTGTGTGTTCACACATATATATCTAAACACACATATATATACATATATATGTAAACACACATATATATAATGCTCATAATAATAAGTATAAATAGGGGTATTCTAGGAAAAAATTGACAAAAGTTAAAACTTGCTCTTATAATTAGGACCAAAACCAACTCTAAAATTTGCTCCTATAATTAGAGATGGAGGGAGTAGTTATTACGAGTTAGGTTTTTAGATCTAGATTGGGAGAGCGGCTCGGATTTTGTCTTTATGCCATTTCAATAGTTAGACCACTTTGGGCCGTTTTTTATTTGTCATTAAGCTGGGAGCCACTATTGAGCCGGGACCCAAAACAATTTTATAAAAACCTGACGGGCCAACATAAAAGGATTAGAACATTAAAAAAACCACAAAAACACGGTCTTGCAAGGATTTAAACAAGAAGCCCCTACAATGCATGTTGATATTAGCATTGTGCTTCAGGGTTTAGGAGATCCTATTTCCCCTTTTCTCTTTGTGTTATGTATGGAGAAGCTTTCTCATGTAGTCTGTGATGTTGTTGAAGACCGCCAGTGGAAGCCTATTTGTACGTCTTCGTCAGGTCCCAAAATTTCTCATCTTTTTATTTGCTGATGATTTGTTATTGTTTGGTATCGTTTCTGAATCACAGGTGAGGTGTATGCTTGGTTGTCTAGATCAATTCGCTTTAGCCTCTGGGAGCAAGGTCAATGTTGCAAAATCCTCTATTTATTTTTCTCCAAGGGTCTCGAACCACACAAAGAATTTAATTAGGGATATTTCCCGGATGTCAATTACCAGTGAGATTGGCCGATACCTCGGTTTTCCCCTTTCTAAGCATAGAAGGAGAAGAGAAACTTTCAACTATATCATTGATAGAATCCACTCCAATCTTTCAGCATGAAAAGCAAAGTGTCTATCAACCGCGGGTCGTATAACGCTTGCTAAAGCGGTTATTAGTTCCATACCGCTCTATCCTATGCTTGCTACTAGAATTCCAAGGAGTGTTTGTCTTGAAGTGGAGAGGTTGTAACGAAACTTCATATGGGAGCATGATGGTAGTCAACACTGCTATCATCCAGTCAGTTGGGACTGTATTACTAGGCCTAAGGAGTATGGAGGGCTTGGATTTAAGAGATTATCTTCTTTTGATCAAGCATGTGGAGTAAAGCTAGCTTGGGAATTGGTGGTAGGTGCCAAAGGGTTGTGGGTGGATGTGCTTCAACATAGGTATATGTTGCGTGATGAGGACTCCCTTTTGACATATTATGATGGAGATTCAACCTTATGGAGGTTCATAACGAACCAAGCTCACATAGTGAACTCAGGATCTAAGATGCAATTGAGAAGCGACACTATGGTAAGTTTCTTTAATGATCATTGGTTGCTCAATGATCAAAAAATCAAAGGCCTTTGTTTACGTCATTTAACTTTGGAGGAGGAGAGCTCTTCCGTTGCTGATTGGGTGGTTGATGGTGACTGGAATTGGCGTCAGCTGTCTGAGGTAGTTTGTTCTGAAGTGCTCCAACGACTAAATGCTTTTGTTCCACCAAGGCGGGATGGTGGCCAAGATTTTTTAATGTGGGGGGCTACTAAGGATGGTCTATTTTCCATTAAAAGTGCGTATTTTCTTATTGAGAAAAATCCCCCTAGTTTGAAATGTGGCTTGTTTAAGCATATATCGAAATGGCAAGGAGCGGAAAGAATTCGGGTGTTTATGTGGAGAGTCCTCCTGAATAAGCTACCCACCAATTCTTGGCGTAGCTCATGGTCCTCTACCGATGCTGGATGCAACTTTTGTCAGGATGGTTGGGAAGACATTCTTCACATTTTGAGAGATTGTGTTGATGTGCAGCAGGTATGGAAAGAATTGGTTCCAGTCAATCATTTCCCTCAATTTTTTTCTGCTCAGTTAAAAGATTGGTTAGCAATGAATTTAGTTGGGAGGTTTTGTAGAAGTATGGGTCCTTATTGGAACCTTATTTTCGGTTATGTCATTTGGCAATTATGGGGTTGGAGGAATTCTTGGCTGTTTGAACCTGGTTTTGGCAAGCCTTCGAATCCTATGTTATGTATTATGAATTCATGGAGGAAATATACGCTGTTACTGAATGGTCCCTCGATTGGGATGGGATCTGTCCAATCATCATCTATCCGGCGTACGTGGCAACCCCCCCCCCCCCATGGAAGGCTGGATGAAGCTCAACGTCAATGGTGCCGTGGTTCGAAGTTCAAGCAAGGCTGGTTGTGGTGGCGTCCTGCGCGATAGCCACGGATCATGGGTTGCTGGTTTTTCCAAAATGTTGGGGATCTGTGACATTTGTACTGCGGAGGAATGGGCGATACATGAAGGTTTGCGCATAGCTTGGGATTTAGGTGTTAGAAGAGTTAGCCTAGAATCTGATGATTGTAATCTTATTGTTGAATTGTCTGATAGCAGGGTTGATTATGTTTCTCTGTTAGTTTCAAGGATTCAGAGTTTATTGGTTTTGGATTGGGAGGTTTCCTTATGCCACATACCAAGGGAAATTAATAGAGTAGCCGATGCTTTGGCTAAAAAGGGTCTAAGTAGGTCTGAGATTTTTCAGGATTGCCCTTTGTCTCTTAGGACTTGGGTTAATCAAGAGTGCTTCGGATTTGTTCCCTATGTGATATAATCTCTTAGTGTATTTTGGCTTTAGCCATCTATTTTATCAAAAAAAAAAAAAATAGCATTGTGCTTCAGATGTCATAGTGAGTGTTTGGATAAAATTTCAAAAGTGATTATGAAGGTAAAACCATGGTCTTGCAAAAATTTACCCAAACAGTCGCTAAAAGTCCATAATCAATTTTTTTTGTCAAAAACGAAGGTTTTGGGCTGCAAAACCATGATTTAGGAGAGTCCACATTATGTGCACATAATTATATGCTTCTTATGTGCTTATACCTCTAATTAGAGGTATGAGCATATTTTTTTAAAAAAATTTTATGTATTGTATTTATATAAATTTAAATTATATGTTGTTTTTTGGGATGTTTTTTACACCCAATATCTCAAATTAATTAGTTTCTAGTTCTGCATCTATCTGTAACACCAGTATTATGGAAATTAATTAATTTGAGATACTGGATGCAAAAAACATCCCAGAAAACAATATATAATTTAAATATATATAAATACAATATATAAAAAAAATTAAAAAAAAAATATGTCCATACCTCTAATTAGAGGTATGAGCACATAATTATATGCACATAATGTAAACTCGATTTTGGAGAAGCTGATTTTTCTCACTTTTTTGTGTTGGTATCAAATTTTCCCAACACCATTTTCTCTCTCCTCCTTTTTTTTTCTCTTTCCTTTCTTCTATTTCTTCTTCCTTTCGTTGTCCTCTCTGTTCCCTCTCTTTTTTTCTTTTTTTCAGAATCTTTGTTCCTATTTTCATTTGCGCTACATTGGATTTGTATTAGAAAAAAAACTATGCCAAAATTTATTGCTTATTTCAATCTAAAATATAGTATTCTGTTAGATAATTATTGTTTATAACTGATTTTAGTCTATACAATTTATTAATACATATATATTTGAGCTATTTTTATCATGTTACATAATTAACTAATGTTATAATTTTAATTTTGTAGACAAATTTATTTAATTTTTAGTATCTTATGAAATTTAATGTTAAGAATATTTAAAATAAAATATTATCTTTATATACAATTATCACAAAAAACTAATGTCCTTTTTGGTAATTTGAACATGAAAAAGGTGATTCTGGTAATAATATTCAAACACTATCATTTTATCATAATTATTTTTATCACTTTTTCTCCCTAAACTATTCTCTAAAAGCTTACAAAAGATTTACCCATATACATTTTTCTCAATTTAGTGTTTAAGGTAGTAAAGGTGGCAATTCTTCATGAAAATAAATCAAGTCCAATCAGCTCAAAGAGAAATATAAAAATAAATGCAACAACCAATCAGTTGATGATCACATTTATCAACTTATAGCCATTGGTTTAACTTAATTACATTTATGGATATATCTTAAAAACAGATTCCATAAAACTAATATATATGTTTTTAAAATTACAAGTAACCATATATAGTAGCGTAAAATATGGGATTTGCTTACTTTTTCTTGAGATTCTATAAAGATGATCACTATCTATTGGCTCTTTACAATATTGAAGAAAAATATAATAATAACCGCGAGCGCCAATCAAATGACAAGACTTGTCGGTTGATGGGCACATCTTACTCCTTATAAATTGAGACCTTTCTTTCCCAAATCTCTCAAACTAATTCAATTTCCATATCATCATCAACTACAGGTAACAATGGCCTTGAGAAAGCTTTGTGAATCTTGTGCAGCCAAGATGGCCATCATCATGGTCTCACTAGCTTCCCCTTATGTTGAACAATACATTAATGGTTGTTCAGATCCTAATTGCCGGAACTTCTGTGAGTCTTCAAATGGAGCTGGCAGCAGTCAATATTCTGTCCTAAATGAACTTCCAGAGGCACAGCTTGTGATACTTGCTCATCTGCATCTTAATCACAGGGATGAAACAGAGAAGCTGAAGCAACTTTTGGCGATTCCACCTGAGAGGATGAATGATGATCAGCGTTCTTCTGCAAGTGAAGAAATTGACAAGTTAATCAATGAAGTGAGCAAGCTTATGGAAGATAAACAAGAGACTTCTCCAATCTCCAACAACAACAACAAAAACAACAGTGACTAAAGATTATTGCAACCTCGTCCAACAACAAACTATGGTTACTAAATAGCTAAATAAGGCCAATGCTTTCCGGCCAATAAAGTGGTTCATGCTTTAGTAGCAGTTTATTGATATGTAGTCTTCAATTTCCTGTGTGAAGTTCTTGTTTTATTTTCATGTAATGTCCACCAGTGAAGCTCATGTCAAGCAGTGATGTTTGGATCTTTATCTATGCTTTATTTTCTTGTGAAAACCCGAAACTGTTGTGACTGGTAGTATTGACACTGGAACAGGTTGGCAGGTTGCCGTTCACACACGCGCAGACATGCAAGGACACAGAGGCATACATATGTATATGCTTTATGGACGGGGAAAAAAGAAAAACTAATTAAATAATGAAATAAACGACTCAAGCATTTTAATAAATAAATAAAAACTAAAATCCTTGCAGTGAATATATGCTGAAAAGACCGTCACCACGGGTTTGGGCTATGTGGGTTGAGTCCAAAAAGACTCACATAAAAAAAGGTCCATTTTTTCGCAACCAAACCCTCCAAGTTTTTACACTCAAACCCGTATTAGTGGCTTTATTCTGAATACATGCGTGTGCATAAAAGAAAGTTGAAAGTCATTACAAAATTATAAAAATCATAATATTTGTTTATATTTTTAATAATTTACAGCTAATAAGAGTCCTCTCATTTGCATCAACCGTTAAACAATTACTTAAAATCTGTCAGACGTTGTTAATTAACATTAATTTTTCTTTTTTTATATAAGAAAGTTTAGGTGGAGGTAGACACCGGTATTCAACTAAGATCAGGACATGCCTTCATGCTCAAAGAGTGTTTACAGAGATATTTGCAGATCACCCACCAATAAGACCCTCATATCGACCCGTGGATATTTGCAGATCTCCTTCTTTTTTGCATATACAATTGGTCGGCCACGCCTTGACCAACTGTATCGGCCACGACTTGACCAACTGTATCACTCCTTATTGGCATTAATTTAACATTACTTGTATATGCAAAAAAAAAAAAAGAAGAAGAAGAAGCCTTTGTCATACTTATCTCCCGTTTTAGACCCGGCCCACCTCAGATTAAATTAATCAAAATCTAATATGACTTGGGATACCTGATAGTTTGCTTCCCAAAAAAAAAAGTGGAAACGTATATTTAAGAGTTATACACGACCGGGACATATAGGCTGTGCATGGCAACCATTCTGTTCCCCAGCACAGTTTTTGATATGGAACAGTTTTTTCTGATTCTGTGCCTGAGAAGAGTTCTGAGAATCAGAATTACATTTGTTAACTCATTTTATTTTTACTCCGAGAATCAGAATTACGTTTGTTAACACAAATTTTTTTTTTCATTCCGATAATCAGAATTACGTTTGTTAACACATTTTATTTTTATTTCTGTAATTTTTATATTCAAAAAATTATTTATGTGGTGGTGGCGGTGGTGGTGGGGGCAGTGGTGGTGGCGGCGGCGGAGGCGGCGATGGTGGTGGTGGCGGCGATGACAGTGGTGGTCGTGGTGGCGGTGGCGGTGGCAGCGACGGTCGTGGTGGTGGCGGTGTGGCGGTGTGGCGGTGGTGGCGATGAGGTGTGGGTGGCGGTGACGAGGTGGGGGCGGCGGCAGCGAGGTGGTGGCGGTAGCGGTGGCGGTGAAGTGGGGGTGGCGGTGACGGTCGTGGTGGTGGCAGTGGCGGTAGTGGCGGCGGCGGTCGTGGTGGTGGCGGTGGCGGTGAGGTGGCGGTGGCGGCGACGGTGACGGTCGTGGTGGTGGCAATGGTGGGGATGAGGTGGGGGTGGCGGCAGTGGCGTCGGCGAGGGTGGTGGTGGTGGTGGCGGTGGGGGTGGTGGTCGTGGCGGTGGGGTGGGGGTCATGGTAGCGGCGGCGGTTGTGGTGGTGGTAGTGGCGGTGAGGTGGGGGCGGCGGCGGCGGTGGTGCGGTGGGGTGATGGTGGTGGTGGTGGTGGCGGCGGCGGCGGCGCGGTGCGGTGGGGGTGGCGGTGGTGGCGGCGGCGGTGGCGGTGGGGGTGGGGAGGGTAGTTGACACTGCGAAAGGTTTTCGAGAGAAAGAAGAGAGGTTGTAGGTTGAGGAATAAATTCTGATTTTGTGCCCAGAAATAGAAAAGCATGAATTTTCTGCTTTTTTTTTCTATTCCCCAGCACAAAAATTGAACCGGTTCATCCCGGGAACAAAAAAAAAAAACCAGATTTACCAAACAGATTTCTCATCCATTTGTGTTCCAGGACACATAAATTAACAAAAATCACATTCTGGGAGCGTTACCATGCACACCCATAGCAAAATCAAAATGAAGAGCGACCTACCTTACAAAAGGTATTTCTATATGTTGAATTTCAATCACATTATTGTTCTAAACAACTGCCACCTTGAAACAAGTATGGCGAAGAAAATATTCAGTTGGAACCCCTTCAAAGGGTAAGCTGGCGCAAACATTTCAACATTTACGAATGATCTCCAAATTGGAACATCGATTTGCATTCATGCTACTTTTTGCTGATGACTTCAATGCATCAAGCCTTCGAATTTATTGTGATCTGTATCGGCATGAATCTACAAGCTCATCTGCTACATCAAAGTTGAAAATTGAGGTAGACAGAGTGCTGACAAGAAAAAAATGGGATAACCATACATATATCCATCAAATAACCATCTGTGATCATATGCTATCCCCTCTAACTGCTTCCAGATATGACAATGTGTTCTGCAATATGAACTATTTCATGTGTTGAACAACCATAGTGTTTTTGTCACCGGACTTCATTGATGAGAGGAAAAACTTTTTGGTCGATATGCCGTATCATCGGTTTTCCTTCAAGGCCAAACACATTGCATGTGATGCACCAATTGACACTGACAGAACCTTGTGAGGTCCCAATCCATCATCCTCCATTAGGAAGTTGACTTCAACAGGGAATGGTTGTACGTCAGGCAGCCCAGGAACTCCCAACTGAGAGTCGCTGGCATTTCCCCACATGTACAACTTACCTTCATCTGCTCACAACCAAAAACAGCCCGTCAACTCCTAGACTACATTGATTGAAATAATGTTAAGGACCGGAGGCAGTAGTTTTGTTTTTGTTTTTTGGTGAAAAACAAGGCATTTCCTGACTATCTGACCTGAAGCCATTTTAGTTAACAGCAAACGCAGCATACTCAAGCAACGGATTAAAATAGGTGAATCCCATAATAAGTATTTTTGCAATCCAGCTATTTCCATGATATATGGACTGTAATACCAAAACATGCTGAGCCTCAAAAATCCAACAAAACACTGTATTGCACTTTAGATTAAAATTCCATATTTTAAAACTTCTATCCAAATGTTTCAACTTACTACAAGAAGCTTAAACACAGACTTGCGAGTAGAAACATATTTCAGTTTCATTCTACCCAACCTATTCAAAGCAACAGAAATATAACAAGACTGAAATAAAGTGATTCTTATCTAGTTTTCCAAATACTGACAGGGCAGCATCCCCTGACGACTGCAAGTTAGTGGCAAGGCAATGGGGCTTTTTTGGGTATATTGTTATTTATTGGACGTTTAATTTTATTTCACATACATAAGATACATATCAGCATAGCCCAGTGTTTACATTTTCATGCAGTTTTTTCCCATTTAATCATTTATGGATGTGTTCTCCAGGGTACTACACTGACGCATGTATAGAGGACCAAGATTTGGTAGCTACAAGTTATTTATGCTTTCAATTCAAATACTATAGATCAATGAGAATACAGCAGGTAATATGAATTATCTTACCTGTCACAGCTGCTGATGAAGATCCCCCACAAGAAATATGGATAATATGTTCATGAGCTAAAGACTCAACCACTGTTGGTATCTTCTCATTCTGGAGGGACCCGTGGCCTAACTGACCATGTCTACCATGGCCCCATGAAAGCACTTTGCCATCATCTAAAGTATACATTAAAATTTTAAAGTTTAAGTATTCAATACGATATAAATATAATAGGAACAACAAAGAAACAGCACTGTAATCCTAGTTTTGTATCAAGATACCAGTTAATGCCAGAGAGTGATATCCACCACTTGCTGTCTGAACTATTTTAACATTTTCAAGACTTGGTATTGGTTTTGGCTTCCAACCTCCAATCGTATCACCTCTCCCAAGTTCATAGTTAGAATTGGCTGACAAGAAGAGGTTAACGTTGTCAGTTCTCCTGAACAGCCAAACCAAACTTGGGATAAATGCATAGTACTAGTGTTCTAGAATCCAGAGAAAAAGATAAAGCCCTGCAAAGGTGAGTTACCTCCCCAGTTCCACAGCCGTCCCTCCTCTGTCAACGCCATTGTGAAAAATCCCCCACAGCAAACAGCAGCAATGGGAAAAGGCAATTCTTTCACTTTGGAAGGGATACTAAGTCCACCTGCATGATCTGGGCCTCTGCCAGGACCAAGTCCCAATCGACCATCCCCTTCATCTCGACCCCACATATAAAGCTCCCCTGCACATTTAAAGGTAAAATAATTTCAGAAAATGCCAAATGTTACCCCAGCGAATTTAACATGGCCCAGAGGATAGATGATCAGATGCTCCATATTTCATACTAACTTATAGTCACAATTCAAGACCATGAGTGACCTACAGTACCACAATGATTCATCTCTGATACTTCAGGGAATCAGGAAATTGCTGACACAGCAAAGGAAAAGAACTATGTCACATTTGTTATAAATAATCTTGGTGAATGGTAAATTATGGGTTTTAATAAATAATTTGATTTTGATTAGTGCCATTCAAATTTCAGTAATCACACACATATCAATATTAAGAAAATCTACACACATTTACAAAATTGTTTGCATGTGTAATTATAGATATTGATTTTGTTAAAAAATGAGTCCATAATATGACAATATACAAACTACAAAAAAAAGAGCATAATATACCTGTACCAATTAACATAAAGTGATCTCATGTTTCAATAATCAACATAAAATAAAACTGATGCTTCCAATTTTTATCAAATCCATTTTTACCATGAATGGCAGCAAAGCCATATAATATTTTAAGTCAATTTAGGACAAACATAGTGGAAGAAACAATTGACAGAGTAGAAGACTTAAGGGTAGAGCAGTTAGACCAAGTTTCAATTCATGTAATTGCCATTTCAATTCATCAATCTAACATTGCAAACTCATCTTATCAAAATGGTTAAAGAAAGAAGATAATGTTCTGATTATTAAGTGATAAAACTAAAGAGCCAAAGATTACAGGAAGGGGTATAAATGAACCTGATTCCGTGACTGCAGCAGTATGTGTTCCACTGGTAGCAATATGCTGTATAGTTCCCTCCCATGACCCTTTTACTAACCTAGGGAGTAGTTCTCTATGATATACTGAATGTCCAAGGGCGCCAAACCCAC
This sequence comes from Acacia pycnantha, assembly GCA_025563575.1. NCBI lineage: Eukaryota > Viridiplantae > Streptophyta > Magnoliopsida > Fabales > Fabaceae > Acacia > Acacia pycnantha. Next base: position 68,734 of record JAMWYP010000034.1, on the reverse strand, counting down.
CATAACCCCTGCAAATTTGTGTCAAATCAATATAAATTTCACGGTATTCAGGCCAAAAAAAGGATGAACGAATAGGAAATATAAACTTTACAAGCAGTTAAATACAATTTTGACCCTTCAAAATGTGAAAGCATTTTACATGTAGCATTTGCTCTGCTTCCAAAGAGAACAAAATGCAATAAATTAGCATTCTAATTTTTTCTTCTTGCATCGACATCTTAAATAATTTTTCATAATCATTCCAAATTTCCAAAACTCATTAGTTTTTACCAAAAAGGATAATTCTAAAAAAAACAAACAAACAATTGTCTGCTACAATTAGAACATTCTTAATCATCCAAGTCTTTCACCTGACATGCACATCTAAGGTAGTTTCCAAGCATAGCATTTGTTGAAAACCGTATACACACATCAGATCGGAATATAGAAGATGAAACAGTATATCCGCTCACTACTGACTGTTAAGCATGTCCAAGACAAGAACCTTCCTAATTTTAAGCATACATGACATATAGTAATTACATGGCACATGGGCAAGGGCATTTAGGCATTGAGGATAAATTGGGGATCAAACTTATAAAATGGGTGTGAATGAAATACTATTTTACGATATTGTGTTTTTCATGGCTTTTGCCACATATAAATACCAATCAAATATTCGTGCCAAGACATATCACAGATACAGCCATTTTTTAGTAATTTAAATCCTATGTGAACCACTAAAATCTGAACTCTACCAAGTTTGATGAGAATTAAAAAGCACTAAAACTCTATATTCTAAGTTCCTGACTACAAATATCTAGTTCTCTTAAAGAATGGCCATGGTCACCAAAATTGTTGAAAGTCAAAATAGACCCCTGAATTCATAGACTCATTTAGCTTAAACAAGTATAAGTTGGTGAGACTGAGAGAATGAGTCATTCGTTAAAAATAAGAAAGTGGTTTTTTTATGAAGAAATTCAGAAATGCCAGCAGGACTAATTCGTGCCAAGTTGCCTAGTATGGAAAACTTACTTAGACAATCACATATTTGGGGGTATTATAGCTAAAGTCGACCTAATAAGTAATAACAAAAATTATTTCAGTCCAAATTATTCCAATCAGTATATAGCAACAATCTCTCACAAAAACATATAAACAAGCAAATTTTGAAGTGATTTAGTGGCTCTGACCATGTAAAGACATCACCGGACGAGATGAGTGCAACCGAATGTAGCCCACCAAGAGCAATGCACCGAAGAGAATCAATGTGAGGGTTTAACGTAGGGACGAACATCGAAGTCTCATGCCCCAAACCCAACCGTCCACCATCACCTTTGCCCCAAATCCAAAGAGTCCCATCGACAATCAAAGACGAATGAAAAAGGCCACAAGATATACCAACTTCAATTGTCTTTTCTCCACCATGACCAATGTTTACTCCGTCAAGGCCTTTTCTAGAAAGCTTGCCTGGGGTTTGGGAGAGAAAGAATGAAGTTTTTGGCACAAGGAGGTTGGCTACAGGGGAAGGATACAATCTGATTTCTTCAGAGCCACCTCCGAGTTGGCCAGAGGCGCCTCTGCCCCATGAGAGAACCTGAAGAGTTGTTGTAGCTTCAGTTTGCGTGTTTGGGTCTGTGTTACAGTTAAAAAGAAGAGGAACTTTCCTGGCGGCGGAGTAGGATGAAAAGCGGCGAGTGAGAGTAGCGAAGCGACGGCGCGTGATTGTCATCCTTGTTGCTCAAGGTCCAGTGCGCCTCTCTGCTCCAATCTCCATGGCACCCCAGTCCCCAAATGCGAATGCACATCTCATTCCTAAATTAAGAGTTTTTTATTTTTTTTTAATTAATTTTTTTATTTATTTAATTTAAGCTGTATTTATTGTCTTAAAGTATTTTATTGCAACATCCAATATTTTAAATTATTTATTTTTTAGTGTATCCAACACATACTAAAAATATTCTATAATGGATATACTCATATATTTATAATTTGAGATATTGGGTGCTACTAAAAAAGTGTTTCAAAATATTGGGTATTAAAGGAAAAATATTTCTAAATGTTGGATATACTAAATACATACATTTTAGGGTACAACGTATATTTAATCTAAAATAAAAACAAGAAAAAATCCCAAAATTGGGGGATCCCTGGCCAAAAAGTTCACATTATGTGATTTTCTATTAGGTGCTTCTTATGTGTTTTTTTCTTTAATTAGAGGGATGAGACATTTTTTTAATTTTTTATATATTTTATTTATTTAGATTAAATTATATGTTGCATCTTAATTTTTTTATTTTTTTTTTGCACCTAATATCTCAATTCAGTCTTGTATTCAGAAATATTTTTCCTATAACACCAGTATTCCTGGAAATTATTTAATTTAAGATACTGGCTACAAAAAATATTTTCAAGATGCAGCATATAATTTAATCTAAACAAAAAGAATATATACAAAAATTAAAGAAAATGCATCATCCCTCTAATTAGAGAGAAAAACACCTAATAGAAAAGCACATAATGTGAACCCTGGAGAAGGGGTTCACCCTACATCGCAAAGAAAATTTTAAATATTTGGATATTATAAATAAATAAATACACTTTAAAATCGGGAAATCACAGGGATTTTTATTTTATGATGACAAAGAAAACCAATATAATAGACATATTTTCTTTGTCTGTAGTAATTTTACTTTTTTGGCTTATTTTGTTATAAATTGGAAATTTACTTTAAAATATTCGTACTAAAATTATAAGCGAAAATTGTTTTAGTTGGCCAGATATTACATTTAGTTGCTTTTTCCATTTTTAGCAGCAAATTTAGTTCGATATTCATTCAAGTGAAGCTTAGTTGCAGGTAGGCGTACAAGTTGAGCAGATGGTAGAGGTGGAAAAAGGGACCCAGCGTAAACCTGTAACACTGGCGCTTGACTGGCTCAAGTGGTCAAGCCTGAAATTTTCAGTTTTCCAGAAATACCCATAAAATTAAAGCCCAGCCGGTAAAAAGTAATTGAATATTTTTGCCTGTTAAGCTCAAATGTCACTTTGTAATCTCTAAAGCAATCACATTTGGAATATCCACCCACATTCTATGTTTATTACAATGATAAGCACCTAATTTCTTATTATTGTTATGAGATCTCAGTCGTCCACATTTTAATATGAACGTTTCTAAATTTAAAATTTTTGATTTTGTAAATGATAAATTCATTTTTATGATAAGCTATAGTTATAAGATTATCTTTATTTTTAATTCTGTATATAATAAAATAAAAAATCAAATATGAATCGTCTAAAATTAATCTAGTGGTGAATATGAATAGATAGCTGCATTTTGGCTCATCTCGAGACAATCTGGCTCAAGTGTTCAATTGCATCGCCTACATTACATGCTGGTGGGCATATCCCCTGTAAGCATCTCGACAAAATCCATATTATTGATTAAACTAAACAATCCGTGAATCTGTCCACAACCAAACCATTAAACATGGGAAAAGCACCAAAGTAGCAACTTTTAATAAAAATTATACATAATCGGAGCAATGGAGAAATTTTTTCCAAACTAATGTCAATGTCGGTCAAAGCGTCGCCTTGGCGTCAGTCAACTGACGCTTTGACAGAGGCGTCAGAAAACTGACGCCTCTGTCAGAATGAGGCGTCAGTTTTCTAACGCCTCTAACCCCACCCCCACCCTCCGGCCTCCCCACACACGTCCCCCATGTGGCCCCCACCCCCACATACCCAAGTCCCAACACACACACACACATCCCCCACCCTCAAACCCAAACAATGATTTAAAAATTATATTTAAATTTATAAATAATATTTAAAATTATAGATAATAATTCTAATTAATAATAGATTATAAAAAGAGTAAATAATAATCTTAATTAATAATTAGTGAATTAATAAAAATATTTTGTAAAATATGTTGTATATTATTATTTAGAGTAAATACTCTTTCTGGTCCCTGATAAAAAACACGGACCCCATTTTAATCCCTAACAAACAAAGCGATCCTTATTCGTCCTTTTTATGGGACTAAAAATGACATTTTGGAAATTTGTGAGGTTGAAAATGTCCACCAATCGACCTTTATTCGTCCTTTTTATGGATTAAAAAGAATTTTTTTCGGGGACCAAAATAGGGTCCATGTTTTTTGTTAGGGACTAGAAATATAATAGAGTAAATACCCTCTCTAGTCCCTAAAAAAAACATGGACCCCATTTTGGTTCCTGAAAAAAAAGAGGTCATTTTTAATCCATAAAAATGACGAATAAGGGTAGATTGGTAGACATTTTATCAGGGACCAGAAATGATATTTACTCTAAATAAGAATATACAACATATTTTACAAAATATTTTTATTAATTCACTAATTATTAATTAAGATTATTATTTACTCTTTTTATAATTTATTATTAATTATAATTATTATCTATAATTTTAAATATTATTTATAAATTTAAATATAATTTTTAAATCATTGTTTGGGTTTGGGGGGACGTGTGTGTGTTGGGACTTGGGTATGTGGGGGTGGGGGCCACATGGGGGGGGACGTGCAGGTGGGGGGGGTGGGGGCCACAAGGGTGTGTGTGTTTGGGGGGTGGGGGAGGGTGGGACCTCATTCTGACGCAAAGGCGTCAGTTTTCTGACGGGCGTCAGTTTTCTGACGCCGTCAAAGGTATCAGTCAACTGACGCCTTTGACTGCATTAATTTAGAAAAATTTTCCCCATTGCTTTGATTAGGTATAATTTTTATTAAAAGTTGTTACTTTGGTGTTTTTCCCCATTAAACATTCACCATCCAAAAATAATCAAAACATCAAACATGCAAAGGCAATTCAGGAAAAGAAAAGTCAGCTCCATGCTTTGCAACTCCACACTGCAATGACTAATTACCTGAGAAACACACCATGAAAGTGGCTGGAAGCGGTGGTTCTCATGTGCTCCATTAAGCCCACACCCTTATGTGCCAAAGCTGTGCTTTCCCATTTGCCGCCTTAAAACACTCTTTCAACAAGAGAATACAAAACATTCTGAAGACCCTCACGAACCTACAGAACACAGCATAACCCAGAGAAACAGAGCCAATTGCACCCATCTATGTTGTCCACTCACAGCAAAAATTTCCCCAAGCTTCCTATCTTCTAGAAAGATAAAACAAGAGGCAATTAGGAAGGGAAGAAAGCAGAGACAATGATGAGATCGGAGAGAAACTATAACTCTCTCTCTCAATAAGGAGAGGGAATGAGAGGGAACACGACGCTCTCACTGAGTTCATCATCGTCTCTTGTAGGTACTGAAAGATCTTGAACAAGTTCTACGCTAATATATGAAGCTGATAATTTGACAATGTCTCGTATATATGCACATCACACACACCATGTTTTCTGATAAAGACGAAAAATAGAACGAAGAACCAGTTGCAAAAATAGAAAAGACTTGGACTGATCTATCAAACATCACAGGGAGAGGATGTCTCCCAACCCCTTTATTTCATGCTTCCAGGTTCCACGTGGAAGAGGTGGAAAGACAAATCCCTCAGGTCTCTGTTCGTTCTTAGAAGAGCTTCCATGTCCCATTTCAATTGCATCAGGTTTTGACTTTACTTGCGAGTCCATTTTTTCAATGAAGCTGCGATATTCGGATGCATAAGTTGGGCACACCCCACACTCTTTGATATCCAAGCATCCCTCTTGCCTGTTATGAACTTCCCCACTACCATAATGAACCCAGAAATTAAACGAAACCTTCGGTTTACGAGTGTTGCTCTGATCGTCTGCCACATTTTCTTTGAGTATCTCTCGTATTTCAGAACAGAAGCTGTCATCATAGCAAAGAAAAACATGATCCGATATGAAGTTGTCATGCTTGGCAGAGAGTGAATAATACGTGTGTGTATCTTCCCATTCACCATGACTAATTTCTAAGCAGACTCCACATTCAACTCGAATCCATTCAATTGACGGGGACTCAGGAACAATGACGCAAAAGATGAAACCCCAATTCTCAGAAAAATGCAGAGCAGAGGAGAGATCAATAGTAATGGAAGCTTGTGTTGTCCTATGCAGGAACCACTCTGGAACTCCGCTTCCGAGGCATAAAACTTCAACCTTACCGTTTGAGAAATTGCATTTTTCTATGGCCGGAACAGATTTGATTACCTCAGCCATAACTTCTGGTCCAATTAGTTCGAGTGAATGTTCATCCAACTTCGCACAGTTTTGGAAGCTAAAGCTTATCTTGTTCGCCTTCACTAATTGACTAGTTGTTGAAGAGAAGTGAAGAGTCTGAAGGGAAGGGCAGTCAACGGCTATTAATTGTTGTAATGATGAAGGAAGATCCGGCAGAGACTGAAGTCTTTTGCATGAATCAAAGCTAAGATATCGAAGCTTCAAAAGGTGCTTGATGCCTGCAGGGAGGCTTCTAAGCTCAGTTCCAACAATTAACAAGATTTCTAATGAAGAAAACATGCTAGTGCCATGAGGCAAAGCTTCCAAAGATCTTAACCCATCGTTTAAGAAACGCAGGTTTGATACATCAAGGTGAATGTAATCATCTCCAGAATGTGACTTGCCCACAGATAGCAGATCACCTGACTTGCTTTGAGTATCAAGTCTTCTACCATCAATAAGAGAGAACTTCTCAAGTCTGCGTTGACTTGTAATAGATAATGGCAATTCACTCACTGCAGTCCCCGCTAGATTCAAATGCCTCATATTCTGTGAGGTGACAGAAAATACCTTCAATCTTGAGCAGTCATAGAGGGAAACATCACGGAGGGATCTTAGAGGGATGTCGCATCTAAGGCTAGTAAGGGCCTCACACCAATCCAAACGTAGAATCTCAAGCTTATGGAGCGATAAAATAGATGGGTGGAGGTCACGCAAGCTTGTACAGTGGCCAAGATATACCTCTTGAAGATTTGAGGCCTTTGAAAAATCTGGGAGCTCAATTAGATTATAGGAATCGGTAAGGTCAAGTTTCCTCAAGTTCACTAGATTCTGCAAAAAGTTAAAGAGAGAGAGATGTCACATCATATAGCCACTACAAAAGATAAAACATGGGTGCTTATATACTTACTTGCTTTCCATGCCAAAGTATTCTGACTTGGCTATTTCGCATTTCAAATGAAACAAGTTTCTCCGCGGAGAATGTTGATGGTAAGGACTTCAAAGGGAAGTTATCCCATTGAAGGAATCTGAGTTCATTTGGTAAAGATTTAAGCTCTTGAGGAAGATACAATCTGAACTCATCTGAACCAAAATTATAAAATATAAGAAACTTAAGCTTGCGCATTCTGGCGAAGACTTCAGGACTTAAGGGCAGATCCTCAATTTTTGACATATCCAAAGCTATGCCTTTGATGGACTCAGTTCCCTGGCGAGAAAAATTAGAACATGAATAAAAAATAAAAGTTAAAAGTTAAAACAAAGCAACACACTGTTAAAAAGATCGAGTCAGACCAAAAACTCTTAAATTTGACTCTCACCGTGTTATATTTCAATACTTCATAAACATCATGTGAATCCCATAATCGGCTGCGTTTTCCAGGTTCATCTTTTGATTCATCGCGAACTATCTCCCATGCCATTTCTTGTATTAGATCATGCATAGATACCTTCTCATTTGTAATAATTAGAAGAGCTTTGTCTTCAAGAGTTTTTAAACCAATGGTTGTCGCATAATCACAGGCATCTAACAAATTTTTTATGTCATCCACATCTCTGCCCTTGAAAAAGCATGCAATATCCAAAAAAATATTTTGCTGTTGAAAATCTAATCCTTCATAACTCAATTTCAACACATTTTGAATTTTCATCTCAGGCATTCTTTTGAGTTTCTCAAGTTGACTTTCCCACTCATTTTTACTTTTGCCATAAAGAAATGAACCCAAGATTTTCAGAGCTAATGGAGTCCCTTTTGCATAGGAAACCACCTTCTCTGATAATAACGCAAACTCTTTGTCAATGACATTATTTTTAAAGGCATTCAAATTGAAAAGCTGAAGAGCTTCACCAGAGTCCAAAGCTTTAACCACATACGTATGATCCACTTGTTTACCAAACACTTGTTTATCTCTAGATGTTATAATGATTCTACTGCCTGGTCCAAACCAATCATGTGCTCCAGCTAAAATTTCGAGTTGATCCGAGTCACTGACGTCATCAAGAACAACAAGAACCTTTGTTCGTCTAAGCCTTTTCATATCCAAAGGAGTTCCTCTATCAGGCATGCCATCTAGAGATTCTTTATCATCTAATAATTTGGAAAGAAGTTTATTCTTCAAATTATTGATGCCAAACTTCTCTGACTCTTCTCTTACATTGGACATGAAGCAAAACCCTTCATAATCACAGCAATGCTTCTTAAACACTGCAGCTGCAACAGTTGTCTTGCCAATTCCAGCCATGCCCCAAATTCCAATAAATCGAACATCTTTTGGTTGCTTGCTCAAGAACAATTCTAAAGGCATAATTCTTTCATGAATTCCAACAAGACCATCAAAATAAACAATTCGGTGAATACGCTCCAACTTCTTTAAAATACATGTGACAATTTCTGCAATCAGCGCAGCTTCATTCCTGCACCACAGGAGAGAAAGGGATCATATAAAAACTGAAAAGTCCTTATATGAATTGTAACGATAAGACTAGGCCCAAAATGAGCTTATTTTTATGTAAATATTATAATTGTTGTTGCATTGTTATTCTGCAAATGAATACGTTAGCGCACATGAATAAGGACTTAGCTTGCTTGAAATCGCATTGATCCTCAACAAATAACGTAGGGACCTTAATTTTCAAGGAAATTAGAATCATAATAGGGAGTTAAAGAATCAGAAAGAAGAACTAAAGATAGATTCTAACATCTGATATATACCTAAAGGTACTAGAATCCCAGCCAGATAAATTAGCAGCTTGAGTGAGAGCACTCCTCCATTTTTGCACTTGCTCATTGTGATTCCCTTGCTCGTGTTTTATAAATGCTTCTCCGTAACTACCTTGTTGCTTCCGTACATGTGAAGGGTTTACCCTGTAGAAAACTGGAAGAACACGATTCTCTCGATCCTTAGAGCAATCGAGTATAATTTTTGTGATCTCATTCAAGCACCAAGTGGAAGAAGCGTAGTTCTCAGAAAAAACGACCAGAAACAGGATCGAATCATCAATGGCTTGGACGAGTGATGGCCAAACCTCGCTTCCTTTCTCAAGTCTGTAATCGACGTAGGTGTCGATTTTGCTTCTACAAAGAGCAGCGTGAAGATGGCTGGTGAAACTTTCGCGTGTGTCTTCGCCTCTGAAGCTGATGAAGACATCGTATTTCTTCAAAGAATGAGAGGCAGAGGAAGAAGCCATTGTTCTGGTCTCTTGGTTTAGCTTGAGAATACGTACTGTGTTACCTTTTTTTTTTTTCCTATGAATAAAAAGCAGTGGCTTTCTTTGCTCGCATGGTCATTGAAGTCATACTGTAATAATGGCACGCGGGTTCATGATTGAGTTAGTGTTGACTATTTCATGTTTTTTTAATGGTTGACTGAACTGTTGTATAATACAATTCTGTATAAATCAAAAAAGAAAAAAGAAAAAGGTGCTAATAAAGCTGCCATTGGAAAGTCCATCACCCGACTGGATCCACGTCCCAGTTGTGGGGGTTGTGGATAATATATGTTTGGATTAGTGTTAAAAGTTATTTTTTTGGAGTTGATTTTGGTCCTAATTATAATAGAAAGTTTTAACTTTTGTCAATTTTTCCTATAATACCCCTATTTATAGTTATTATTAGGATTTATATATGTGTGTACATATATATATATCTATGTTTATGTGTGTCAATATATATATGTGTAGATATATATATGTATGTGTGCGCGAGCGCGCATGTGTGTGCGTGTGTGTGTATGTATGTGTGTATAGATAGATCTATATGTATACACATATATACACAAAAATATGTTTAATAAAAAGACCATTATTTCATTAGTGTTAGATCTATATGTATATACATGGCTATATAAAAAGCAACTATTATACATATATACTAAACTAATATGTCATAGATGTCTAACGTAAGGAAAATTAGAAACACTTATAATTAGAGCAACTTGTGTCATTTTAAATTTATATAAAGACATTTTAGAAAAATGAGTAAAATTAACTAATTTAACTCTTTTCCTTAATTCTCCCAAAATCGGTTAAATTGCTCCTATAATTAGGACCGGAGGGAGTATTTTTCTAATGTGATTAAAAGTATATGAACATATTAATAAGTGGTTGGTCCAGTGGAATGTGGCGCTAGATTCTCTTAAGAGGTCTAGGATTTGAACTGTGGTAACACACTTATAATCCGCTTTGTATGGAGCTACTACTGTTGGGATGATCATCCTTACCACTACAGAATCCGAATCCGAAGTAGTCAAAACTGAAGGTTTTGATGAACCGGGTGGAATACCAAAAAAAGTATATAAAAATATGTGAGAAGAGTTTTATCTCAAGTTACGTAAACATGTTCTCCATCGTTAACTCAAACAAACCCATATGATCATAGGGGCCACGACAGTATCCTAGAGTTAGTAAGAAGGATTGTATATTTGGTTATACGTACAAATAAGCTCAATTGGTAGTATTAGAAAAGCATGTTTACGTAAATCAAGTAAGACTTATCTTACAAACTTACTTTATATATAAAAAATGACGTTAGAAAAGCAACTTCTTCTACTAATCTACACTAATTAACATTCCGTCTACTGTTGCTAAGTTGATAGGAGTAATTTTTAGTTTACGCCTGTACTGGTCTAGAGGGTTTATACATATTTAACTAATTTCTAATTGTATTACGACAATTAACATACATGTTGACTAGGGGCTGCGACTTTGGTTATTCACTTTGAGATGTTGTAGATGAGGCTAAATTACTTGTTTGTAGAGAAAATCAAACTGAAATAAGCCATACATTTCCACAGAATATCCCTGCTTGCCAAGTAAATAGGATTACAAGAAATTATTGCATCTTTAATTACTGCCCATCTTTTCATCCAGAGACGTTTGATAATGAAAGATATTTTAATTTTTTTTAAGGATTAAGGTGGCAAAAATATATATATGTTTTTTTTTTAAAGTGCACCCAACTCTAATTATTTTTTTTAGATGTAAAAGTAACTATGTGGTTACAAAAATGGAGAAAAAAATACTTATTGACGGATAGTGTGACTTTTTTTGTATTTTTAAAAGACAATAACTCAGCTAAATTTTATCTCAGCTGACAGTAAAGAACTAAAGAAAATTACAAAAAAGGGCCCAAATAGTTTTGAAAATTACAAAATGGCGGCAACGGTAGCGAGGAGGCGAAGATGGGCGGCCCGATGGGTAAAATTGGGATTGGGAGAGAGAAGGGTTGAACTGTAATTTCCAAAATATTTATGTCATTTTCTATAATTTTCTCCAGTTTTTAATCCCAACTGAGATAAAATTTAAATGAGTCATCGCCTATGTTAACCTTAAAAATACAAAAAAGTTAAACTAATAGAGTATTTTTATCACACTTTTATAACCACATGGTCATTTTTACATCAAAAAAAACTTAATGTTAATGTTAAGGACTTTTAAAAAAACCGTATAATTTTACAAATTACCCATTTTATGTATTGGACTATTGGTTGATAGTTTATTAATAGCATTCAGTTTTTCACTTAAAAAGGCTTCCATTATAAATTAGGAGTATATGCTTAAAATTAGGGCCCTAGTGTAATTCTAGGCCGACATCACTATCTGGGATATTTCTGCATTAATTAATTCTTAACCTAACGTCTGGTGTTTGTTATTGGCACCCCTCCTAGTTCTGTCACATCAACCGCTAGTCAGATGGCATGCAAGCAATACTTTTTTTTTTTTTTTGGATCAGAATGCAACGATACAAAATAAATAGTTATGATTATTTGAAGTTTTTTTTTTAATAAGAAAATTTTAGAAGAGGAGTTGGGTTCACCCAATTTAAAATTGTTAGATTATCCTACATTCATTAATTAAAATAAGCTTTGTACATTTACGTGATATTCCAGATGAACTTTTATATTATTTACAATTCATAAATATTGCTGGCATGATTTTATCTAAAGTCCACCCTCAACACCTCCATCCAAATTTAATTTTAACAATATTCCATCATATTTATATTCAATAGTTATTATATTTTGATTAAATATGGTTAATTTTCACTCAAAAACAACCGAAGGAAAGAAGGCCCTTAACAATGATACTATTGTCTTGTACTCCATATATATTTGGATTAACAGTGAAAGTTATTTTTCCACGTGATTTATAGTATACGAAATAAATTTATTAGAGGAATTTTGTCTAAATTTGCGTGAACATATTTTTTCAATGCCATCTCAAATAAGTCTGTATCTTTTTTTAGGGGTGTGGAATGTTGTTGCTAACATTTTCTGACTTGTAAGTGCTTAATCAGAGTGGCGGTAGAAGCTATTTTTCTAACCTGATTTATGGTTTATAAGGTAAGTAAATAAGAGGAATTTAGTCTGTGAACGCGTTTCTCCACCGCTAACTCAAACAAAACCTAAATTGAGTAATTGGCCAAGACCACTATCCTAGCATCATAATTTTAGGATTTAAAAAAAAAAAAAAAAAAGAACAACAAGCCACCACCTCTGATCGAACATAACTTGTATATTTTCTCTTTGGTTTGTAGAAAACAGAACCATTAATTAAAACTTCATAAATGACTATTTTATTTATCTTCTCACGGTATCACTCTCTACATATAACCTTCTCTACAATACACCGGAAAAATCAGCAGTGGGAACAAGCTCTCGTTTAGTTGAAGCATAGAAGGCAAAGTGAAGCCAGCGGACAGCTAAAAAAACTAGATCCATTCCTTTGGATTGATGCAAGCATCTAAAAGCTTCCATTCCTCGCTTCCTTCCTCAGGTTTCTGCACACAAAATGACACGACCATTTCAGCAAGAGTCTCCGAATATCAAACTAATAGTTATGATCCCACAAAGAATACCAAAACCTTACATGATCATATTCCCACCGAGCAGTAAGTGGAAGAGAAACAAGAATACTTTCTATCCTCCCTCCTGTTTTTAGTCCAAATGTTGTACCCCGATCATAAACCTGGCATTGAAAATTAAGAGCGAGATGGTCATGCCCAGTTGGAAAATAAAGAACAGAACGATACGTTTATCGTCCTAGAGCTGGGTTTGATACCAAATTGAATTCAATATATCGTCCCCTCCGCAATTGTTGCCATGCTTTGTGCTGATCTGTAAAAGCCGTATCCTTCCTTTTCTCTACTATGGGTATGTAAGCAGGAATAACAGAATTGGCACATTCTGCACCATGGTTTAGGCAAGCATGAGACGAAAAGTCAGATGTCTGATAAATGAGAAGCATCAATTTATGAATGCAATAACGCTGGCAATTACCAGTGGCAAAGGAGAGTAGCATCTCCTGATCATAGTCATTCAGATCATCGAAAAAAATTCCTCCAAGTCCTCTCCTCTCATTTCGATGCTGAATGCAGCATAAACAGCAGAAAAAGGTAAGCAGTCAGCATAAGTATTTGCCACACTTATAATTTGATAAACCAAACTATTTATAAAAAATCCATCACAACCTTCTGAAAGTGAAAACAGGAATCCATCTCTTACGTTATAATTTTGAGAACTTGATGACAAAAAATATAAAGAAACTGAATTAAGTTTTTACCATGATAAAAAACCTTGAACCTGACATTAAAAACAGCAGTTGATGTGCATATTTTGCATATGTGGCATGTTCAAAGCAAATGCTTGACAGAAAATCTTGAGATTAAAAGTTGCAATAAATTTAAAATAGAAAGCAGTAACAGTATAGACTAAATTAAACAAGGAAAGCATCACAGTTCAACCCCTTAAGTTTCTTTTATGGGTGCATCTAGAGTACAATCAAGCATATCTTTGGAGATAGGATAATGAATAAACTAGTTCAGTATACAGTGATAACAATGACCTACTTTATAACTTCCATCAACATTATTGTTAGTAAGCTGTTAGTGCTCTTTTTTTTTTTTTGGTAGGTATCCACAACCGATAATAATTACCTACTTTATAACCTCTATCAACATTGATGTAAAAGTTCTTCAGCAATCAATTATTGTTAGTAAGCTGTTAGTGCTCTCTTTTTTTTTTTTTTTTTTGGTAGGCCCAAGGTATCCACTGCCAGTGGCAGTGCCTAATCCCCTTGAATTGTAGACTTCCCAAAGGGGCTTTGGTCTTACTGCAGTAATATTTTTGTAGCATGCTTAATGCCACATTCAGCTCTGGGTGGAGAAAAGGAATAACAAAAGAGAACAAATGACATTAATTTCTTATTGCTGATAGCATTCAGCAAATTATATAACTAAATATCAATATCAATGAAAACCACTAATTTCAGCTAATCATCTCTTCTGATCATTTTTTCATGCAGCCACCACCATTCATCCACATTACTCTGACCAACTTGACCAGGTACCACAAACAGCCATTATACCACTACTATCAAGTACCAAAAACTCCATTAGTATTTATCTCCTCAACAATCAACCACCATGAACTTCCGCATCAACCTAGACATGAATACCACTGCTTCACAACTGCTTATTCAGTTCTACTATCACTCTTTCATCTTAACACACCCTGTTCTACCATTACCAATGCTGTTAAGTATGAATATTATCCCACTAATACCTATCCTCCCTTGTCCCCTTACTTCTATATTTCATTATCACCCCCATTGACTTCATCAAGCATTAACAGCCACGGAATTCCCACAATCACCAAATTGTCTCTTGAAGATATATGAAGTTTTCCAAACTAAGATAGTATACAAACTAAATTAACCAAGCCATATGTATTCCTTTTCTAAAAGCTAAGTACCTGATTTCTATTGTTAAGTTTCTGATCATTAAACAGGATGTAAGTCTATGGAGCATGAACAAATACTGTACTAAAAGCTATAATCTAAAGGAAAATATTTTAGAGTTTTACCTTAATATAGAAGTAATCATCACACCATTTCTTGAATCGAGGATAGAATGTAGGATCAAACTTGTCACATGCACGTTTTTGAATCTACAATAGAAGCAGGATAGAGGTACAATAAGTTAAAGCTTAGCTTTTCATTGCATTGAAAGAATAAGAATGGTAAATCAATATTTTAAGGATACAGCTATCTTTTACTGAAAGAATGGTATGATTCACTATGTGTGATATAGCGGCAAGGGATTTGGGTAATCAGGATCCTGAGGGAGCGAACCAGGAGAAGAGTTAATATGCTGCAGACTTGAACAACAGGAAGAATTTTTTTTTTTTTTTTTTTTTTTTGGGGGGTGTAAGAAGGGATTTCTATTCCTGTGTTTTAAATAATAATCAAGATAAAATAAATACTTTAATGACTTGCTTGAATAAATGTTAGACAGAAACTTTTTTTCAGGCATAAAATAAAACCCTGTGTTGAACACTTCACCTCCTCCCATTTTAAGAGAACCCAAGCTAAAAAATTAAATGCTAAGAAAAAAATTCAGCTGGACCCTAAAAATACAAAGCTATATTCAAATTACTCATTTAAGAACAAAGACATCAAGGAGAAGCTATTTACACACACTCAGAGTCAGAAACCAATAGTGTGTTGAACACATACCGAATGGAAATGCTTGACATCCTCCTCAAAAATGTAAGAAGGAGTCAAGTCAGTCCCACCACCAAACCACCATTGTTTAGGTGCTCCAGGAGCATCTGCAAAAGGATGCAACAGTATGAATATTAGTGAAACCTTAATTTAGCAGTAATTCCAATGCACAAATAAAACTTTTCATACACGTACTTAAGGGCTACATCAAATTGAAAATTTCTTTTAATTTTTCACCAATCTTGGGGACTCTTAAACAAGAAATTTTTAACTATATGGAGAACTCTCGCTCTCATCTTTCCTCCTAATCTATAGTAAGAGAAATGGGGCACGGTTAGCCACACACCAGGGGAGAACCAAAGGGACCCAAACGTACTACTTTTCAGGTTGAGTTAGTCAATCATACATAGAGATTAGTCAATTTACATTGGACACTTATAAAATGTGTTGCTGCAACAACTAGTATCTCTCCAAGTCAATTTTCTCCCAAAACAATTTTAATAAAAAACAAAGAAAGAAAGAAAGGAAAATGTCTTTTGGAAGCCTCAAGCTTGCTAGTGGCTAAAGTGCCGGCGTCAATGCATGCAAAAACTAATGACCAAGTTAATGACATACAGTTAAACTAGTTTATTAACCAATGTTAAGGTATCGTAAAATGAAACTGAAAAAAAAAGAAGGAAAAAAACAGGGCCAGAACATACCTTTGGGAGCATCAGTTTCAAAATACCGATAATTGAAATGCACTGTTGGGGCAAATGGGTTCTTTGGGTGTAAAACCTGAATAGGACAAGGACAAAGAGCAGACTTATTAAACAAAAATTTGAGTTAACTCTGGATCCAATAACAGAAAAACAATCCACATCCATTGTACAAATTTCATTTAAAAAACGCATTCCATCCAAGCATTTGCCATAATTAGGAGTTAGGGTTTATTTAATGTCAATTAAAAGCGTCCAACAATCGAATTCAAACTCACCGAGCTGATTCCAGCCGCGAAGAAAGGAACCGGACCGGGTTTCTGATCAGCTGGAGCAGCTTTAGCAGCACGATAAGCCTCAGGCGGCATCACACCATAAACAACAGATACATTAACCCCAGCCTTCTCAAAAACGGCTCCATCTTGAAGAACCCTACTGATCCCTCCGCCGCCACCAGGCCTAGACCAAACATCCTCCTTAAACTTAGCTCCACCATCCACAGCTTCAAGCGCACTGCACAAGCTGTCCTGAACCTCCCTTATCATCTTCTCAAAGCGAGCCCTGACAGAAGAAGAAGAAGAAGAAGCGGCGTGATCATGACCATCAGATTCTCTGAGGAAAGTTGGAGGTCGTTCAGATTCAGGCGTCTCTTTCTCCATGGAAACAGCGGCTCTTACCACCAGTCTTACTCCACTGGGTGATCTCAGAGAAGAAGGCACAGTTTTCGTTTGAATTCGAGGTTTCAACCTCTGAGAAGAGGGAAATGCGGAGGAAGAAGTGAATCGTATGGGAGAGAAGACGGAGTGACCAGAAGGAACAATGCACGTAGAAGGCATTGCGATTGCAAGGGAATGAGATTGGATTGCAGAGTTGAAGAAGAAGAAGAAAGGTGATTGACTGTCGAGTTACACCAAACGACAATGGAAGATAAAGAGATTTGAATAACGATAAGGTGAAAGGGCGTGTATGAATATATTATAATTACAAAAGGCAAAATATTTCATTTGACCAAATAAAAACGGTGTGTTTTTTCCTAGCGGCGCAGCGGTTTTTGATTCTTTGGACAAAGGTGGCGGAAATAACTTTTTTTTAATAAAAGTATATTTTTAATTATTTTTAATGAACATTTTCAGTAATTCTAATATTAATCCCGGCACCCACGGTTATATATGCATAGATCACAGGCATGTATCTCTATTGTAGAGTATTATGCGAAATTTAAATTCAATATATATTAAAAAATAAAATATTTTTTGTCAAAATATTTATTTGTAATTTATGAATACTACACGTTTTTTTATAAAAAATAGCACACACCATTCCGTACATGCTATTTAAATGAATTTTGGATTTTAAATTTTATATCGAATGAAGGATTGGACCAAAATTAAATCAAGTTATTTATATTCATTAAATTAAGTTCTTCAATTACACTGTATCATATGTTATTTCTATTATTAATAATGGTCCAACAAATTTTTAAAGTTTGTAAGTTTTTATTTTAAAAAACTCTATTTGATTGGGAACTTAACATGATACCCACAGTGTTCTTAATGATTATATTGATGTAAGTTTTGTCCTTAATGACTATATTGATTATTTCTAAACATGTAAATTATTCTTTTTTTATTATTCTTTTTTTGTGAAAGAAAATATTTAGTAATTTTTTTTTTTGGGTTGCAAATATTTAGTAAATTGAATAGACAATGAATTGTTAAGTTTAAGAATACTCACAGTTAGGGTGAGCATGATGCCCATATGCCCGATACGTCCATCCAAACCCAATAAAAAATTGTCCAGCCCAGCCCTAAAAAAGTGGCCCGAAAAAAATTTGGACAATTTTAGTCTGGGCCAATAACTAGGTAAGGCCAGGCATTGGGCAAGGGTCCTACCCTGCCCATTTGGCCCTACTCGGAAAATTAAATATATTTAGATAAATATTATTCTATGTATATTATTTTATTTAAAATATATTATATTATATTATTATGTCTAAATATATTATATTATACTTTAGGTATCTCTAAAGCTTTGAAATTTTGTAAAATATGAACTAGAATCTTCATAGAGCAAGGCAGGGCGTCACTACTTAAGCACCCACCCTTGCCTAGCCCAAAAATAATTAGGGCTTTTTATCGGAGTACAAATGATCCATACATAACGGTATTATCAAAACCATAACCCGTAAAGTCGTAATAGTGATTATCTAAGTTTATTACCTTAGTCATCAGTGCATGACCCGAATGAGTCCGTCCATGGCTTATGAAACTATCCGTATCGAATATAAGTAGACTATAAGCATCGAGTCGATTACAAGATGCCGCGAACGTACCTTCGTTTGACGGTACTTCACTTTTTGACTAAATGGCACGTTTACGGAAAATTTTAACGTCCAATGGCGAACGTCGGACAACGTAATGGCAAAAAATCGAGTTTCGATGTCCTATAAGAGTAATATCACTTTTATTAGTGATTTGACATTATAATCGGCATTTTAGGTAAAAATTACCATTTTGCCCCTATACCCTAATTGGCGGAATTTCGCGAAAGACTTTGTTACTTTGGCTCCGATTTTTTCCAAAATTTTGCCAGAACTTCGACCCAATCATAATTTTCGAAATTCTAGACTAAAATAGCCCTATCATATGATATCTAATCATACTTGAAAAATTAAAGGCTATACTAGCATTACTACTCTAACTATTGAAAGAACTAAGACAACTTAAAGCTCGGTACCGAAAAACTTACCCAAAACTTCGCTACAAATTTCCTCGGGCTCCTCCTTCTCTCTTCTCTCTCTCTAGATTCGGCCAAGGCACTTGAGAAATGGTATGAATTTTGAAGAGGAAAGCAAGGCTATTTATAGAAGAAAGTAAGGACATAAAGGGAATTTTCCAATTTAATCACAACCCTTGGATGCAACTTGTTGGAGAAGGCAAGATCTCATCCCTTCACCCCCCCTTGGTCGACATGCAGCCCTAGGTGGCACAAAAATTGCATCATCAAAGTGATGTAATCAACTTGTTGAAGAAGGAGTTATACCGATAAAACTTCGATCGGTGTCCGATTCGCGTAATCTCGGAAAATCTCAAAATTCTGAATTAGAAAATTCCTAGATATTTCATTCCTCATTAGAAAATGTATAATTTAACTAACTTTTTAACACTGTCTAGGTCTTCTCCGGCCTGACGGAAGTTTTACGGAAAAACGTGTCAGTTTTGAAACGAATTTCCTAAGCTACGCTATGGACAAGAATGCACCGATTCCAAATATGTCCAGAAAACTCTCAATTCTTCCCAGATGTCGCATCATGACTTTTAGATTCTTAACTTTCAACTTGGCTATCCTTTTTTCTCGAATTTCCTATTTTGTCTTATTAGGAAAATGCTCTACCTGGCTTGAAATTAACTTAGGAAAAGTCTAACGGAAGATAAAAATCCACTGATCAATATTTTACCTTGACTTTGGAAATCCTATTCCTGGTTCTCTAGATAGGATATGTTTCCTATTTATTGTATTACTATTCACTATAATTAATTATATATTAAAATAATAAAACTTGCAAACTAAGTATCCTTGATATTTTAACTCATTCTTATCCCTATTTCTTCCCAATAATTCGGCTGGTCCCTATTTTATTTTAATAAATATTTATTTTTACCCCATAGTTCTTTTTCCTAATTTTCCTAGGAGATTTTCCTTTGAAAATAAGCTAATTATTACTTAATATTTAACACCTCATATTCACCTACTTTCTATAGGTATAATTTTTACCAAATTATGATACAAAATGCATCGGCCGCCAACCCGTTCATTCTTCGGGCTGAGCATCGGACAAGGGTCTAGCCCTACCCATGCTCACCCCTACTCACAGTGGTATTAAAATGTATAGAATGAATTCTATCGAATCAAATAATTATCGTTATTTAATTTCTCCAAAATATTTAAAAGAAAAGGGATAATAAAATATTACTTGAATTTTAAAATTCTAAATTAGTGATTTTTTTATTAAAATGAGTTGTCAATTGTTATACTCTAATAGGCAATAAGACTAATTTATGATTTTAAAATTCAATTGGTAATTTCTTCTCTTTTTCCCCATATTTAATTATACTCGCATTACAAATATTTTTGTCCTTTAAAAATTATATAATGTTTCTTGAGTAAATACCCTTTCCGGTCCCTAAAAAAACACGGACCTCAATTTGGTCCCTGACAAAAAAATCGACCCTTATTCGTCCTTTTTATGGACTAAAAAACACTTTTTTTTTTCAGAGACCAAAATGGGGTCCATGTTTTTTGTCAGGGACCCGAAAGGGTATTTACTCATGTTTCTTTTATTATAATATATAGCATGCATTAAAAATAATCTTTCCTTCTAGTAAATGTGCCATAATTTGATCAATTTCAATTATTTCGATTGAAGATAAAAAATCGAATTATATAATTTGAAACAAATTTATATATATTGTCTAAGCAATATACACTGTCTGTATTATTATTAATAAAATTATATATATATATATATATATATATATATGTGTGTGTGTGTGTGTATTTTAATATGGTGCAATCAAAACATCTTTCTCAACCAGTTTAAAAGGGCAGAGGATGTTCTACACGTGTAAAATACACCCACAATATTTATTGAAACATTTTCATGTTACTCTAATGGGAAAATGCATGAAATATTTTCTTTAATTTCTATAAATTAGTTATTTAATTTTTATATTTAGTAGAAGAGGGAATATATTCTCATTAAAAATATAAAGTTCAAACCTTAAATTCATTAAAAGTATATGAATCATTTGTCAAGCTCACACCAAATCTTTAACAAAAATGTATATGTGTTTTACTCTATGTGGCGCTCAACATCAAATACTTTTTTGGAGGTGCAAAAATATATATGAACTCTCAAAGGTGCAAAAATAACATGGCCGTTAAATCTAACTTAACACTGTTACTTTTTGTGGTAGGTCCCACACTATTTTCATGGAAATACCAAAATACCCCTAATAAAAAAAAGAGTAAATACCCTTTCTGGTCCTTGACAAAAAACACGGACCCCATTTTGGTCCCTGACAAAAAAACCGACCATTATTCGTCCTTTTTATGGAACTAAAAATGACCTTTTGGAAATTTGTGAGGGATCAAAATATCTACCAATCGACCCTTATTCGTCTTTTTTAAGACTAAAAAGGACATTTTTTTTTGTCAGGAATCAAAATGGGGTCCGTGTTTTTTGTCAGGGACCAGAAAAGGTATTTACTCTAAAAAAAACCTTTACACGATGAAGGCCCAGTTCTACAACACAGGGTCTTGGATAAAATGCAGCGGAGAAAATGAGGGATTGAAGTGTTCAGTATTGTCAGTGTGCATCGATAAGAAGACAGTGATTCAAGTGAAGAGGCTGCAATGGAATTTCAGAGGAAACTAGACGAACTTCGTAGATGGGTTGCTGGTGGATCTGTTGTGGGATGTTCATGACTAGTTTTTTAACCCTGTTTCTAGGATTGCGGTGTTCATGTTCAAAACTAGGAGTGGAATGGATAGCAGATTGTGGTTAGAAGAGGAGATGGTTCAAAAGGAGGAAGATGGAGTTGAATTCTCCTTATTGATCTATGCTTGTAAGAGCACATAAATGGAACTTCAAATTTGTGAATTATCATTCGCTTCTTTTTAACTTTCTTTCTTCAACTTCTCATTCTTTCTTATTTTTATCTTCTGGCTTCAACTCTTACATCTTCCCAGGTATAAATGATAGAATCAAATAGTTTAGAGTGGCAAATGTTAGATTTATCTCAGTCAAATGGGCCATTTTTTTTTTTTTTGGAAAGATACAGGCAAGCTAAAGCTTGAAAAAGAAAAATGGCTAAACTAAGAAAGAGGAGCCCAAGAACAACAACCTAATAAATACGCTAGCAGTAACAAGCTTGTTGATCCTTTAAGACCATAGGGAGACACCCTCTTCCCTTCCCTGGATTGTATTTGGTGTTCCAATTAAGCCATACCTGCAAATCACCTATAAAAAACTTGGAAAAATAGTTAGTCTTTAAAATCTCAGTCTACAAATTTTTAGCTCTCTCACAGTCTCTGAGAATATGCAATACCGTTTCCTCACTATTGCAATGGAAAGGGCAAAGATTTTCATTAGTAAGACCCCTTTTAGCTCTGAGAATGTTCGTAACAAGAAGCTCATGCTCGACCTGCCACATGAAAATTTTCACTTTTTCGGGAAGTTGCCACTTCCAAATCTGAGTCCAGAATCTGTTAGTATTAATTTCACCTTGACCAGAAAGAAAGTGGTAAGCGGATTTAACAGTGAAGCGACCATCTTTCGTAGCTCTCCAGGTTAAATAATTTGGAAGATTGCCACGAGGAGATTGCATCATAGAGATGGTATAATGTTTCTAGAAGACAGAATGCCTTGCCATCTACTAGTGTCCCATCTCCCATTTAAGAATAAGTGATCCCTAACAGACTCTTCTTCATGAACTAGAGACAGATTAAGAGCAAAGGTAATAAGAATTAGGGGCATTTTCTATTCTTATTATCAAAACTGTGTCTTTATTCTTGGAAGATTTGTTTGAGAAGTTTCCCTTTCCCCAGGCTCAATATGTGTTCTGAGATCTCTCACTCTCAATCTGATCTAAGATGCTGACAGATAAAGACAAGAGACCAACGATGGTGGCAAACCAAGCACAATGAATGCTTGACTTCTTCTTCCTTGCCTTCACTGATCGTTGGGTGAGAGGAGATCGATTTGCAATGAATGAGATTTTTGGAGATCGGCGATGGAAACTAAGATTTAGATTTGCAAACTCTACCTCTCTGACATGCGACAATGATGACGTGATGGTATTCTGGTGGGAGAGAGCTCAAAACGAAAATGATTTTCATAAGAAGCTACTGGATGCTACAACCCACTCTACAACTTCCTACATCACCTATGAAAATCGATTGCAGTTTGAGTTCTTGATTCTCTTTCTGTAGTAGAAATTAGGCTTTTAAATGAACTTACAGATCCGAGTGAGCTTGGGAAGGGAAGGGTTTTTTTTTTTTTTTTAATTAGGGGTATTTTGGTATTTCCATGAAAATAGTGAGGGACCCACTACGGTGCTAAGTTAGATTTAACGGTCATGTTATTTTTACACTCATTTTTAGACTTCATGTGTATTTTTGTACCTCCAAAAAACATTTGGTGTTGGACGCTTTTGAGGGTAAAACACATTGTATTTTTGCATCTTTACCCAAATTCTTATTAACCTATAGGGACAAAAACTAACAATTTGATATTAGAGGGACTAAAACTAAAATTCAATTAAACTATAAGAAAATGACTAATTTAATATGTATTTGACAACTCATTTTTTTAGAAATATATCTTATTTAGAATTTTGAAAATTTAAATTTATTTTTTCCCTTATTAATTTATTCACGACCCCCAAATTCCACGTAAAGTTTCTATTCCAGACTTCTCGTCTTCCCGCCATTGCGAAATTTGTTCTGTTGCTAGCAAAGAAAGTGTCCCTCAAATCAAGATTGCCTTTCATTCTTTCTTTTTTCCACTCCACTACTCAGGTTAATTTCGTCTCTCTTCTGCCCTCTCTCGTCTCTTCGATTTTCTTTTCAGATCAGCGAGTAAATAATGTATTTTCTCCTCTTCTGTTTTCTTTTTATGGAACTTGAAAGTTATCGTGTACTTGTGGGTTGATCGGTTTAATCTTGGGATGTTAGTAGGGAATCAAATGTGAATGATAGTGCAAGAATGTGGGTTGCTTTTATCAGTAGCGAGTGAAATTGGGGATTTCTTTAGCGACGAGGGAAGAGTGGTGCAAGAGTGTTCCTTTATTACGTGAACTTGTGGTGTTAGTTTTGTTTTCTAACGCTCTTATCGTTCTTTTATAGAATGTTGCCTGGCCAAGAAATTCCTATCTCTCTCGTTAGCGTGATAGATGAAAACCTAACGCAGCTGAAGATGGTCAATGCTGTCGTTTTCTCTTTTCATTACAGTGACAAATACTATGCCGATGTCCTTGCTTCTGGCCAACTCACAAAACTAGGTTCAGTCCTCTGCTTTTGACTGGTTTAAAATCATCAATTTTCTATTCTATTCTCTTTTTTCCCCCAATCAGCTCTAATGTAACACCCTGTATTGCTCTTTTTTAAGCTCTGGATT